>BHFT01007829.1:0-10636 GCA_004320025.1 Laticauda laticaudata | reverse complement strand
AACCTGCTAGCAAGGAAATAATTTTTCCTGTTTTGGCCAAGGAAGAATCACAAGTACTGCCTTCACGAGGCTGAGCCAAAAACTGGGGAACTCTGGGGAGGAATGCCATGGAGGAGGAGGAGCCCAGCGTAGACATGCAGAGACTGAAGCACCTCCGACTACTGGATGCTCTGAACAGCTCATGGGAGAATGTGTTCACTCTCTTTTCCCCTTTGTTTTTGCTGACTTCTTTAACTTGACCTTTATTAAAGATTATTCTGTTTTTATAATAACTTCACCTCTTCATTATTTTTTTGTAGGAGGTAGCATAAGTGGCATATAATGTGTGCCAGCAATTAGGAAAGAGTGTCTGTAGTTTTAATTATATGTTTGTATATATTTGGCTGCCTCCGTGATGATTGTGGATGGACCATAATTAAAAATAATAATATAATGCATGTCACAAAGAAACATCCAATTCAACAGCCAAAATCCTGCTATCCACCCCAAGGCAACAGTTGGGAAAAAGATGTATTTTTCAAGAGCTTCTGTATGAAAGAAGAGTTGAAAATCTCTAGGGTATTCAGAGAGCAGATATGGCAACAGACAGAAAAACTCACTTCCTGTGTTCTGTCAGATGAACTGTTTAATCAATGGGACTTAAAGCATGCCAACTCTGTCCAGTTATGTTAGATGGATAGATAACTACTATAGATAAATAGTTCCCTGTGCCATGGAGGGCTTTATAGACAGCAACCTGAAGTACACCCAGAATCTTAAGAAGGAACAACTGCAACTCATGAAGCAAAGTGCTTTACTGTGATGTGCCCATGTCTGCCTGTATCATTGCATTCCGGACCTGCTAAAATCTCTGAGTGGTTCCTCAAGCACAGCCCCATGTTGAGTGCATTGCAGTTGCACATGCATGAGCTGGCCAGGGTGTCAATTACTGTCTTGAGCGAGGGACCTCCTAACTCAGGAACAGGCCAACCAGATACACAATAAGGACCTACATAAAAATCTTTCTGGGTATAGCTGATACCTGCTTTTTGAGCAGGAGTTGCAAGTTAAGGAAGAAGCCCAGATTTTTCATTCATTAAAAATGAAAGAAGTGCTACTCATCCCAAATTAAGGATGGAAATTATATGGGACTGATGGCTCAAATACCCATAGATACTACATCTTGTTAGGATTGAATTTGTGCATGTTTCTTCCCATCCAGACTTAGACTAGCAAAATTGGATGGCTTGGAATTGAGATATAAAATTAGGTATCATCATCATATTAATGATAGCAAAGCAAAGGATGGCCTTTCTTAGCAGTCTCATGTTTATGTTGAACAAAAGGGTCAAGGCATCAAGCCCTGATTGCTTTCCCTCTGTTAACCAGATCAGAATTGCTAACCAGAATTGCCACAGAGAAAGGAGAACCCCACAATATCCAGAAGACGACTATGACTGGTGATACAGTAAACTGCTGAGAGGTCCAGGACAACCATTCCATCTTCACCAGAAAGGATCCATCAGCCCAAACAGGGCTTTCTCCCAAAGAGTTCCAGTATGAAACTCAAATGAAAAGGTAGTGTCCAGGATCTTTCTCCAGGATCCTATGGAGTTACAATCTGATCATCATCTCACAACATCCATAAGAGGGATTGTTGGAGACTGGACAAAAATTGTCCAAAACGGTTGGATCCAATGATTACTTTTTATTACTATAGTATTATTTTTATTCTTTGATGCAGTTCAGGTATCTTATGAATGGATATAGTAGATATCTTTTTTACCTGTTCACCTTTTTCATATTATAAAAGAGGCAAAACATATATAAAATGGTAACATAGGATTTTGGTATCTCCTGAAAGGCAGATAAATATTAACTAAAAGAATTAGCTAAAAAGAATAGAACATCTTTTTACAACCCCCTCCCGAAAAACCTTATTCTTCTCAGGAGGAATAGCTTTTACAGAAAGCTTGGATAGGAGAGATTTATGTAAGTAATAATTTTAAATGTGCAAGAGGTGTTGCTATTTTAATTACTAAATGTTCTAAGCTGCCTGTTAAGGAAGAAATATCAGATGGAGAAAGTCATTTCTAAATACTTATTGCCATATTGAGTAATCAGTGTTTAGCACTCCTAAATTTATATGTCCAGCTTCAACCTCTCCAGAACATGTAATTGTTTTCCTATTTTACTACATGTTTATAATCAAACTTTTTTTTTCAAATAAACCCCTACATTTTAGTTGTAATATGGTAAGCATCACAGTAAATCCAAAGTCAGATAAAAACTCCATTTTGTTCCAATAGTAGACTTAGTTCCTATTTCCTAAGTAATTTGGATGCTAAGATTTTAATAGCTACATTTACCTATAAATTCCTTCTAACTCAATTTAGACAACTGTATGTAGTATTTATCCTGAGCTATCAAACCTCTGACAATATTATCCCAACTTCAATTGCAAACAAAGTGATAATATTTTGGATACAGAGAAGATGTTTGATATGGTTCCCTGATAGCTTCTGAATTGGATTTTGGTTTATTTTGGGTTTCTTTTAAACTTTGGGTCGATACAGTTATTTAGCTCCTAAATTGTGTGTGTTTATTAATTGTATGCTGCCTTTTTGGTTTGTTTATGTTAAAATACAAGCCAAGAATGTTCTCTTTCTCTTTTGTAACTTCATATCAGAATTCTGTGTGCAATGTGAGAAGTTTTGATATTTTCAAAATTCTGATAGTACCAACAAAAAGTTCTGATGTGGAATTGCAAAAAAGGAGATTATTATTATTGGTGTTATAATATTGGTGATCTAATATTGTGTTATGTGGAGAATTCCAAAGAATTCTAGGAAGCAAAAGATGAATTAAGTCAAGAATTAAAATAATTTACTATGAAAATGACCACGAAAGGAAAGAAAGCACTGAGAAATAGCCCAGAGCATCCAACAATGCATAAGTGTATAATACTTTATATTTTACAGGTAGATTACAAATCTCTTACCGATATTCCTAATCTTATTTCATTAATATATGGAATTTGGATATTCTGTGGTTAGTTGATACACTGGTTATTCTATGAAGGAAGTATAGGTTATTTAATTCTACATACAGTATTTTGATTGAACTAAATTACTAGTTGAAAAAGGTGGGTGGACTTTTTAGATTTATCATTGGGTACTTATGCTATCTGCAGTTACTGTCCATATCTGTCACATTGCAGCAAGGAAATAAGCTTTGCTCTGGTTTGAGACAACGAAGTGTGAAACCTGAAATAAGTCTGTTTACCTTCCCAAATCAACCAACAGACCTGGAGCTGCTTCTGAACTGTTTCATGCAACATCTGATTCCATGATAGTTATTTTTGTTGCAAAGTTGCTGCCACAATTTACTCATTTTATAAAGCATTACAAAAATCTAAATACCAGGTGTTGAACGTATAAAATTACAGTAATTTATAAGACAATTGCAAAACTATCCTCATATGTCACTGGAACTTTCATAGATGAAAATAAGCTTATGAAGAGTAAATGTTCCAATTTTCTCCCCGTTCTCCTGTTACTTTAACCTGTGTAAAGAAAAAATATTAATTGCTACCATGGTTATTAGAGATTGAGAAACACATGACAGCTGCAGACTGTTTTTCATGTTAAGCAAAGGAACACATATCATCAGGGTTTTTTTTTTCATGGAAATAGAGTAACCTATATTTCAAAAGAAAAAGAGCACCTGTTAAGTATGAAAAGTGAGAAACAAGAGAAATACAATTTGGTTGCGTTTTTCAAATGTTTGAGCTTTACAAGTTGTACACTTTGTTGTTTTACCACACCATGTGTCAGCAATAAGTAATGTACACGTGGCTAGAATATATTGATACAG
This sequence comes from Laticauda laticaudata, assembly GCA_004320025.1. NCBI lineage: Eukaryota > Metazoa > Chordata > Lepidosauria > Squamata > Elapidae > Laticauda > Laticauda laticaudata. The sequence goes on along the minus strand of BHFT01007829.1, from coordinate 6,781 downwards.
CCATGCCACTGGGTATATATATGTCAGAAACTATTATCCTGTGAAAACTATGGAAAACAAGGACAAGAAATAACAGGTATTAATTGCAGCTACCTAGATTTCACTTTAAGGAAAAACTTTCTAGCTGTAAGAACTGCACAAGATGCCTCCAACCAGTGGAGGTTCTCCTATGAGCTGTTCAGAGCATCCAATAGTGGGGAGGTGCTTAGTCTCCGCATTCACAGGCTGAGCTTGATTTGGGGAACGCTCCTCCTCCTCCATGTGACTCTTCCTCAGCGTTCCCCAGTTTTTGCTCAGCCTCGTGCGAGACAGGCAGTGCTTTGGATACTTCCTTGACTGAAACAGGCGTGATTAGCCACCCTTACTATGAGTCCCAATATAAAAATGGTCCTTCCAATGTTTCAATCACATTTACTTACACAATTTCATTTTAATATAATCAAGATAGACTTTAACATTTGCTGAGAAACCTCTATCGGTTGAGGCTGCCAAACTCAACAAACAAGCTTTCTGGAAAGATCCTTATTGCCAGTAGGACAATGTAATAAGAACCTGTCAAAGCAATATCTCTCCAGTTCAACTTATACCTAGAGTAATTAAGCTCTCGAGTCTCAGCTTCTCCCTTCCCTGGGCTTTCTTCTTCACCAGCCCAGTTTCTCCCTGATTTCCCCAAGATTATTCCATCCTAACCTTTCCCAGAGATAAAATTCATCCAGAAATGCCCACATACTTTAGAGTCTCTGTCCCTCTCTCAGTATATCCTTCATTCATAAATTTAAAGAAATGATAGTTTTATACTGCCCTCCTTCGAACTCTGATTAGCGAGCAATATTTAGCATAAAAAACATCCATAAAAACATCTCTTATCATTCCTCTTTAAAAGTAACGATTTAGATTTCTTCCCCTGGGTTGCACTGACTTCAACCCTATAGGTAATGAGTGTGTTCTTTTAACATAAAATCATAGAATTCTAGAGTTGGAAGGGATTATAAGTAATCTAAAATTCTACATAGGCATGAAAATCAATTAAACTACCTTTGAGAGGTGCTTCTAGCCTCTTCTGAAAAGGGCGTTGGTACTTACCTGATACGCCCATGTCTCTTTGCAGCTGTGACAGAAACTTTCACTTTGACAATTAATCACACCGCTTAAATTCTTTTCTCTTCACTTTTAGTCCACTTTAATTTTTTCAGGATGTTCTTTCCAAGAAATTATAAGTAAAAGTTCACCTCACCAAACTGACACACTTTCTTTCCAATCTCTTCTGTTCCAGAGTTGTCCCAGCTTCAACATCTTGGAAGGCTGCCTCTCTGCCACCGACAAAAAGGGCTTTTCCTGGATCAACCAGGGACTTTGCAATGTCCCTGGGATCAACAGGATATTCCCTCCTCAATCACTGTCTCTACGGGATGGTTTAGGTCCGGTGGGACCGTCCTGCAATATCAGCAACGATCTTGGAGCTTCAAGATCACATGCTATATCACTGAGACGCCAGCTCCGCCCCCGGGAATGCCTGCATTATTAAGTTTGTGATTGTATTTTGTTGTTGAACAATCAGGCATTAGTTTTAGAAACTATTGGTTTCTACATTGGATATATCTCATATGAGAGCCAATTTACTATAGATTAAGTCATCAGGCTAAAAATAGGGAGACCATAACAATCTGGGACCAGTTGCTCTCTCTAGGAAGGAGATAATGGCAAACCACTTCTGAAAAATCTTGCCAAGAAAATTGCAAGGACTGTCCAGGCAGAATTTGAGAACTAGAAACAATAGAATGGAAGAAAAAAGTATCTCAGACATAACCATTTAATATATCTTTGACAGACTTTAAGCTGTTAAGTTGCTTTCCCAAAGCACTTCATCCTAACATTAGTGCTTTGGCGGTATGAAAAACTAACATGCAAGACTTAGGTACAGAAAAATGTCTTGTTTATGGTTACCCAAGAGGGAATTTGTAGCACTGTTAAAGTTATAGAAAAATATTGATCTACTGTTGCACTTTAAACATAAAACAGTGTCTTCTGAATGAAATCCTTCTTATCTTGCTATTTCTGAATAGGGGAAAAAGTGCAAAATGTCCCCACAGATTTTAACTCATTGGCTATGAACCACTGCATCTTGAAATGAAAATCAGACATTTCTGTGGCATTCTTTAACTATTATAATATGTTTTAGCCTTTATTGTCATATAATTTTGTACAACAACATGAAGGAATATTGCATCCATTATATTAAAAAAATTTCACATTATCCCTTTGAGATAGGCAACTGTTAAATACTTCTTCATGAAAACAATTAAGGGTAATTAATATCTTTTCAAATCTAAAAGCTGCCAAGCAACCATTATTTTTAGCTTTCTCCATCACATTAGCATATTTCCAAATATTGGACTCTTCTGGGAAAAAAATATTTGTTGCTTGGTTGAAGGCAAATTGTAAATATGATTAAAAACTAAATTACAGATTCACTTATTGATCGCCTTGCTTAGCAATGGCTGTTCTGGTTCCAATTGTGACTATAAGTCAGACTACCTTTTTAGTTATTTTAATAATGCCCAATACACTTCACAATCACATTTCTTCCAATGACCAAGCCGGGTTGATAGCATAATAATATTGTACAAGAAAAAAGAAAAAAATACAAGAAAATAATAATTTCCAGCAACCTCATCACTGATCGATGTTTCTAGTGAAGATCCTCCTTTTCATTTTTTTATTCTCACTACCAGCTCTTTACAGATAGTGATCAACTTTTAACCACAACTGAGCCCAAAATTCCCATTGCCAAGCAAGACAAGACAGTTGTTGTTAAATGGGTTTTGCCCCATTTTACGATCTTTCTTGCCACAGTTGTCAACTGAATCACTGCAGTTGTTAAATTTGTATTATGGTTATTAACTAAATCTGGCTTCCCGATTGACTTTGCTTGTCAGAAGGTCACAAAAGGAGATCACATTACTCTGGGACATTGCAACCATCATAAATATAAGTCAGTTGCCAAGCATCTAAATGCTAATCACTTGACCATTGGGGATACTGAAATGGTTGCTTTGTTATGTATGAAAAACTGTCATAGGGCATTTTTTTCAATGCTGTTGTCACTAAACAAATAATTGTAAGTTGAGGACTACCTGTACTGCACCAGTCATTGGTGGCCTTCAGCCTTTCAGGCTCTGCATCATTAAGACTATTTCTTTCAGTATATTATATTGTTAAAAATAAACATTATCATGTCTGTATGGTTGAACTGACTTGGTTTCCACTTATCTTTCAGAACAGCCCCAACAGGACAAAATTCCATAACAGAGTACATGCTGTGAATCTGCTGTGGCCCTTATTCAGTCACTTGCAATTATAGTTAATGAGTGTGGAAAGAATTTAGCCTGAGTTTCTGGAGAACTGTGATCAGTCAAGAATGGGCCATTTTAGACTAAACAGGCTAGTGGACCAGATATCACGCAGCATCATATTTCTTACCCATTCATTTTATTTGCTTGGAGAATGACTTTTATTATAGTTATTGAAATGGACCTGCAGACCACTTACAAGACAATTTAAAGCAGATTTGAGTGAATTCGCAACATTACTATGAGTCCAATATAAAAATGTATACCAAATGTTTCAATCACATTCTATCTTACACAATTTCATTTTAATATAATCAAGATAGACTTTTAACATTTGCTGAGAAACCTCTATCGGTGAGGCTGCCAAACTCAACAAACAAGCTTTCTGGAAAGATCCTTATTGCCAGTAGGACAATGTAATAGAACCTGTCAAAGCAATTCTCCAGTTCAACTTATACCTAGAGTAATTAAGCTCTGAGTCTCCAGCTTCTCCCTTCCCTGGGCTTCTCTTCTTCAGCAGCCCAGGTTTCTCCCTGATTTCCCCAGAGTTTATTCCATCCTAACCTTTCCCAGAGATAAAATTCATCCAGAAATGCCCACATACTTTAGAGTCTCTGTCCCTCTCTCAGTATATCCTTCATATCATAAATTTTAAAGAAATGATAGTTTTATACTGCCTCCTTCGAAAACTCTGATTAGCGAGCAATAATTTAGCATAAAAACATCCCATAAAAAACATTTTATCATTCCTCTTTAAAAGTAAGATTTAGATTTCTTCCCTGGGTTTGCACTGACTTCAAACCCTATAGGTAATGAGTGTGTTCTTTTAACATAAAATCATAGAATTCTAGAGTTGGAAGGGATCATAAGTAATCTAAAATTCTACAATAGGCATGAAAATCAATTAAACTACCTTTGAGAGGTGCTTTCTAGCCTCTTCTGAAAAGGGCGTTGGTACTTACCTGATACGCCCATTCTCTTTGAGCTGTGAAGAGCATCCAGTAATAGGGAGGTGCTTAGTCTCCACATTCACAGGCTGAGTTTGATTTGTGGAACGCTCCTCCACCACCACGTGACTCCTTCTCAGCGTTCCCCAGTTTTGGCGAAGATGAGAGAATAAACGCTCTCGTCACATACAAAAAAATTCACTGGCCGAAACAGGACCCCACCAAACGGAAAAAAAGGGTGGGGCTGGATGTTCTTCACAGCTCAAAGAGAACGGGCGTATCAGGTAACCACGAATGCCCTTTCTCCTATGAGCTGTTCAAAGCATCCAGTAGTGGGACATACCAAAGCTTGGCCTGTCCTATGGAAGGGGCTCCGTCTGGTCTGGAATCTCCTCCTGATCTCTGTGGACCCTTTGCAGAACTCTTCTGCCGAAGGAAGCCTCAGCAGAAGCAAACACATCAATTTGTAGTGTCTAATGAAGGGCGATGGGGAAGGCCCCAAGCCGCAGCCCCGACAGATTTCAGTTATTGATGCTTATGTGACCCATGCTGCCGAAGTTGTTGCACCCTTGTTGAATGAGCTGTTATGCCTTAGGCACCTGAGAGAGATTGGGTCTTGTTATGTTTTTGCTGTTGCAACCCATATCCAACGGCCATCGTAGATGGTGAGACCTCATGCAACCCTGAGTATTGGGCTGAAAGGACACAAATAAAGCCTCCATATTTCTAAAACTGCTGTACGCTTGATATAGATTCACAGTGCACGCTCACTCAAACTTATTCCATTGTCTTTGCATCTCCTGTGATGGACTGGGGCAAAATTTGGAAGAATAAGCTCTTGTGCTCTATGAACAGGCTGAATTGACCTTGGGCATAAATGTGAGATTGGGGCAAAGAACCACTCGATCAGCATGAAATGGCAGATCTTGTTCTGATGGACAAGGCCTGCAATTTCTGAAAACATGACTGGTGAAAGTGATCGCTACAAGGGAAACTACTTTGTACAGTCAGAAGTGGAGACTTGACGTTTTCAAAGGTTGAAAAGGTCCCTTAGTCAGAGCCACAAGGACCTTTGATAAGGTCCCAGATGGATAACGTGCACTGCTAGAGGGCGTAAATTGGAGGCTCCTCGAGGCAAAACCTATGTGTGGATGAATATGAGAGAACTGAGGCCCTTACAAGTGAGAACTTGATGCCAAGGCCGCCACTGCTTTTTTTAACGTATTAATGACAACCCCTTACAAGTCCCTCCCGTAAAAACTCTAGAGTCTGAGCGACAGAGGGGCGGCAGGATCAATTTGAAACTTACTACACCCTTTTGCAGAAGGTGGACCCTGTGGCGTTGTAAATGCGAATTGTTGAGGGCGTCGGCGGCTAGGATAGTGTCAATACACCTATTGGAGAGCTTTCCGCCCCTCAAAACCACTTCGCTCAACCTCCAGATGGTCAATTCGTAACCATTGAGATCCAGATGTGAAGGGCCCCTGAGTTAATGAGATTCCGTCTGACGGAATTCTCTAGGAGGGAGCTACCAAGAGACTGTGGAAGGTCTGCGAACATAGCTATCTGGCCAGGTAAGTTGCTACTAGAAGTAATTCGCTCTCTCGTCTAGTAACTTCTGGATGACCTTGGAACCAGCAGAAGTGGAGGGAATACATACAGGAGACCCGGGCCAACTACAGGCAGAGCGAGTTGAAATTCTCCGTCCTTGGGATGGGAACTGGAAAAATCTCGGGAGCTAGTGTTGAGAGGGGAAGTAAATAGGTCCACCATCGGCTGACCAAATGTCCTGCCGTTCTTTGAAACAGAGATGGGTGGAAGCACCACTCCGATTGATCTATGGTGGCCCTGCTTAGCCAGTCTGCCTGTGCATTTGACCAGACCCTAAATGTGTTCTGTCTTGATGGAAAAGTATGTTGTTCTCTGCCCAGCGACACAGGCGCTCCGCTTCCGCGCATTAGCTGCTTCGATTATGAGCTCCCTGCTTGTTTATGTGAGCTTCACTGTTACATTGTCTGTCAGTATCAGTATGTGCTGACCCGTACCTGGGGGAAGAAGTTGCGAAGGGCCAGATGTATTGTGCGAAATTCCAGCCAGCTTATGCTGCACGATTGTACAATGTCAGACTATCTGCCTTGGGTTGGAGCGACTGACCGTGAGCTCCCATCCAAACAGACTGGCATCTGTTGGTGATGTGAGCCTTTGTGGCTCTTGAAGAGACAGCCTCTGTTGATAATTGGTTGGACTACCAGAAGAGAGATATGAGAACCTTGGGTGGAACCCTGACTTTGTGTTTGGAGTTGCTTTCGGCCGGATCGCTGGTACGGTGGCAGGAACCATTGTAGGATCTAGTGTGGAGGCGGGCCCAAGAATAATGAAATATATGAGGATCATTTTGCGCAAACATTTTGATAAGTCCAATTAGGACATCTTCTTAAGCAACCTGATCTCCTTAACCATTTTTGAAGCTATTTAGTCTATCTG
>BHFT01007828.1:0-41044 GCA_004320025.1 Laticauda laticaudata | reverse complement strand
CATCCGCTAGGCTTCTGCTCTGCATCCGCTTCATCCGCTGTGCATCTGCTCTGCATCCACTTCATCCGTTCCGCGTCTGCTTTGCTGAGGCTCCCCGGAAGCCCTGCGGATGTGCCACCCGCTCACATCTGCTTCTATCCACTAGGCTTCCGTACCACATCCGCTTTCCATCCGCCCTGTATCCTCCCCACGTCTGTGTTATCCGCTCTGGTTATGCAAATTTTTGCCCCTTTTGAGAGTGGAAAACAACGGATGGAACATTTTGCTCATCCGTTGTGTCCATTTTGCATCCGTTGGGCAGTGTGACAGGGCCTTTAGGACTGATATATGAATGATTTGCCAGCATTATTGTTTTTGAATGCCTTGGTAATGCCACCCTTGGAATACTGTATCCATTTTTGTTCACCACAATGCAAAAAAGATGTTGAGACTCTAGAAAGAGTGCAGAGAAGAACAGCAAAGAAGAGATTGGCTAACCATTAATCTGAAATGGTATAGGGTTTCCTGCCTAAGCAGGTGGTTGGACACGAAGATCTCCAAGGTCCCTTCCAACTCTGTTATTCTCTTCTATTCTATTCTAAAATATTTTTAATGATGAATTTTGCCTTGCCATGTGATTTTCTTTATTTTAAACAGCTTGCAAATAACACCTGCAGAACTTTCTTTAATTGCAGATGAGTGAATTTATTTATTTTATTTATTTATTTGGTTTGTTAATTGCTTATAAGATAATAGGTATAAGTAAAAAAGTAGTTATGAATACATGAATACAAAAAGAAAAAAAATAAAAAGAAACAATAGGACAGGTAGGCATGTTGGTGCATTTATGAACCCCCCCTACAGACCTCTGGGGAAAGGGGTGAGGTTAATAGTAGATAGTCTAAGGTTACATTTTTTGGGGTTTGGGGAAGAAACCACAAAATCAGGTAGAGTATTCCAGACATTGATCACTCTGTTGCTAAAGTCATATTTCCTGCAATTAAGTTGGTGTGATTAACCTTGAGTTTGTATCTATTGTATGCTCTTGTATTATTATCGTTGAAGTATTCATTGACAGGTAGGACATTGCAGTGTATGATTTTATATACTATACTTAGATCAGACCGAAGGTGGTGTAGTTCAAGGTTTTCTAGGTCTAGAATTTTAAGTCTGATGGCATAATTAAAAAGAGTAGAGTAGTGGAGAACTCTTCTTGTGAAATATTTCTGGACTTTCTCAATTGTGTTAACATAAGATAGGTAATGTGGGTTCCAGACCAATGAGCTGTATTTGAATATTGGTCTAGCTATTAGTGTAAAATTACCAGATAAAAAACTACGTAAGATGAGGTTGACAACTCTGAACACCTTTTTGGCTATGAAGTTACAGTGGGCTCTAGCACTAAGATAATTAGAGATGAGTACTCCAAGATCCCTGACAGAGTTGGGATTATCAACAAGGTCTTGATTATTCAGCCTGTATTTTATTTTCTGATTTACTTATTTTTTGCCAATATGTAAGATAGAGCATTTATTTGAGATTTGAAGTCACCATTTGTTTGACCTTTCTGACACATAGTCAAGGTCTTTTTGAAGGGTAGNGAATTCAGTTGCTCTTAATATGATCACAGAGGTCATTTATGTAGAGTATGAAGAGAGTTGGTCCGAGAACACTGCCTTGGGGGACACCACTGTTGACAGGTACAGAATTTGATAGGATGCTCTCAGTTTTGACCATTTGTTGTCTGTTTGACAGGAATGGTTCTGTCCAGTTATGCAGGTATCCAGAGATATCATAAGATTTTAGTTTTAGGCATAGTTTGTTGTGTACCACTGAATCAAAGGCTTTACAGAAGTCTATGTAGATTGTGTCTATTGCTTAAATTTAAATTCATCCTCAAAGATTATTTAGCTTTTAGGCTGGTAAAGATTCATTTTTGTAGCATGCAATAGGAGGAAAGAGAGTGATTATTAGCATAATTTATTAAAAAAATTCTTGATAAGACAGGAGACAAAAGGATACAATTCCACAAAGCTCAATTTTTGCTGATGCTTAGTAGGTATTGCCTTATTCTGGAATATTGCTTCACTTCCCATCTAAATTACAGCTGGAATTTCATAGTGATATCCTATTCAGGTATGTACCAGGTCTGAACCTAATTAGCTTCCAACATCAAAGTAAGTTGGATAGGTATTGCAACCTTCTATAACCTACTTTTGAAGGCTATTTAGATACACATGTACAATAGATGAAATGAAAATAAAGGTAACAAGATAGATCATCTTTTGGCAATCCTAGATGTTCTTTAGCTGACTTCTATATGGTAAACATTCTCCTATGGCCCAATATTTCAGTACATGGAAAAACAGAAGAAGCTGAGGAAAAGAAAAAGAACACTATTCTTTTTCCCTTCTTCTATTTTCTAAATGCTACTTCCCTATTCATTTTTAAAGTGACAAATCTTTTTTAAAGTCTTCTCAGATAGAGATCCTGGGAGAATACCAAGAGTACTGCATCCAGTTTTGGTCACCACACTATAAAAAAGATGTCGAGACTCTAGAAAAAGTGCAGAGAAGAGCAACCAAGATGATTAGGGGACTGGGGGCTAAAACATATGATGAACGATTGCAGGAACTGGGCATGGCTACTCTAGTGAAGAGAAGGACCATGATAGCAGCATTCCAATATTTGAGGGGCTGCTACAGAGAGAAGGGGGTCAAGCTATTTTCCAAAGCACCTGAAGGCCAGACAAGGAATAATGGATGGAAACTGAACAAGGAGAGATTCAACCTGGAAATAAGGATAAATTTTCTGACAGTGAGAGCGATCAACCTTTGGAACAGCTTGCCTTCAGAAATTGTGGGAGCTTCATCACTGGAAGCTTTCAAGAAGAGACTGGATTGCCATCTGTCAGAAATGGTGTAGAGGGGTCTGCTTGAATAGGAGGTTGGACTAGGTGACCTACAACTCCATTACTCTGTATGATAATATTGGAAGCATATTAGTGCCTGCAGGTTTTGCATAGGCACACTTTGGCTTTATGGAGCTTTGATACAGGATAACATCATTTATTTAAAAAAAGTCTTAGTTAACATTAACATCTATGTTTCTCCCCTCTCATATCTCTTCCATCTTGTTCCACTCACATTTTTCTTCCTTTCTCTTTTTAGATAATCTCTTTTAGATTACAAACCATTAGTTGAATATGAATGGCCAGGGTATTTTTGTCTCCCTCTAGTAGGACACACCTGGTCATACCAACCTCAACTCTCTGTCTTTTGAAATCTACCTTCAAATACCATAGTTATCTTAACCAGGGGTGGGTTTCTATCGGTTCTTTCCACCTCTGTAGAACTGGTAGCTCTGAAGAGCAGCAGACAGAACCGGTTCTATGTCTGCTGATGTTTGTGCCCACCTGCCCACCCGGGCTGTTACCTGATCTTTATTTCCTGCTTTTTCAACTTCAGCTGCTGAACGAGGCACAGCTGCAGTTAAAAAAGCAGGAAAAGAGGGCTGTTTCAAAGGCTGCATCTCTGCAAGACAACATGCTGATGACGATTTACAGGCGTGCGGCTCACAGAGTGTAGGGAAGCTTGTAAATCCTGAACCAGTTGTTAACCCTGTCATATCCCACCCCTGATCATAACCAAGTTACTTGGTGTCCAGAAACCTTTACATACCTCAACAGTACAATGCCTAGAATTCCCACTCGCACAGCCTATTTAAAACTAAATTTTATTTATTCCTCTGAAGTAATGCTTTTCCAAATTCTTCCCCTTCCCTCACTATTAATCTTCCTCCTCTCCTCCTTCCAAATCTTACATTTACATAAACTGAATTTCACAGTTAAGTTTACCAGAGAAAAACTTATTTGAACATGTGTAGATCTGATATTTTCAAACATTCTCTTTCCACTGTCTGTTCACATAAAGCTGTTCTAATATTTCCATTCTTTACATTTTTAGCTAAATGTATAATGTTTCTAGTGTCACTTTTTAAAAGTTTGGGTAATGGGAAATCTATTCAAGACCCAGCTTGTTCTTCTGTTCATGTAATCTGAAAGGCTGCCTTTATTTTGCAGCCTTTAAAGGGAGCCAAAATTATTTGGAAGGCAGATATGAGGAAATGAGGATAAAAGCTTTCTGATCGGTTCTGGCTTCAGAAACCAAGAATGAATTTTGTCACTTGATTTTTTTTTTTTTTGATCCATGAAATGGAAATGCTGGCAGACTTCAGGCTATTATGATGTTGAGATGAAGAAAATGTATATGGCAATGAACAAGGTGAAAATGCTTAAGGCTTTCTTTTTTCCAGAGTAGTTACATCTGTTTGAATTCCAAGGAAACAAGCAACATCCTGATCAAACAGAAAGAAAAATGGAGTATTGAGTCCAAACAAAACATCTGGATTCAAGTGTCAGTGCCAGCATGGAGTTCCTTTTCTCAGTAAACACTGGAAAAAAAAATCCACTGTAGAAGTTTACTGGATCCAAAGGGTATCTGATACAGAATAATACATTGAATAATCAAGCTTCACTCTAGAGACTAGTGTAGAATGATCATAGGGACAATTCATCAGATAAAAATATGTATAGAACAAATGCTCCGGATAGCTTAAGTAAAGGAGCAAGTGGAATTTCAAGGGAAGCAAAATGCTCATGATGTTATTAGTTTATCTGATATGCAGAAAATATCTCCAAATATGACATATGGCCAACCGAAAGAAAACTGTGCTGTTCAAGTGTTCCATTGATTCGATATTTTTGACAAATTTATTCATTAATGTATTCATTAAATTTGTTGGCTGCCTGTCTTACCACAGGGTAACTTTGGATGGCTTACAATGCTAAAAAAGGATAATATTATCCAAAACATGAATATTGCAAGAATAAAATACTATAAAAATACAAATTATCAACTCTAACTAAAAAAGGGGACAAAGGGAGTAAGATGAGCTGGAGGGAGGTTGGGTCTGTTATTCATTTATCAATCACCTCTACTGTCCCTACCAAGTCAACTGTCAGAACCAGGTCTTTAAGTTCTTTTAAGCTCTCATAAAGGTCTTTAGTATCAATCCATAAAATCAGCAGAACTTAGGTAAGTCTCTCTTCCTATCATCATCATCATCATCATCATCATCATCATCATCATCATCATCATCATCTTCTTCTTCTTCTTCTTCTTCTCCAAGATTGGACTGCCTTCCAGATATTTTTGACTTCAAGTCTCATGATTCGCAGTTATCATGACTAATGTTCTGTCCTAGGCTTCTCCAAAAAACACTCTGAGTCCCAGCAAAACCTCTTTTATTAAATGAATGTAAATTTATTGCATTCATATTCAGCCAACAGCCTGGCAAACAGTCTTGCAAAGGTATAATTATTAGCTCAGACCTTATCTATCTTGTAAAGCTGCCCAGTAAATATTTCCACACGCAGTGCTAACAGGGAAGGATTGGCACAGGGTCTCTAGGTTACACAGACAAATCTTCATGAGGCTGGAACAAATGGACAAAAATTCAAATAAATGAATTGTTTCCTGCAAAAGCCCCCTATCCTTTTGCTTCTATTTTAATCCTTATGGGAAGGGCCATTCATCATTCTCCCACATCGACTCCCACGTCAACCCTGAGTTCTTCATTGTTCCTTCCTTTTGGCAGCTCTGTGCATGCACAGGCTGGGAATAGAATAAAATAAAATACTTTATTGGCCAAGTGTGATTGGACACACAAGGAATTTGTCTTGGTGTAAATACTCTCAGTATACATTAAACAGAAAGATACATTCATCAAGATAAAATCATAACAAGCAAGTCGAGAAACATAAGGTATGACACTTAATGATAGTCCATAAGGTACAATAAGCAATCAATCATACTAGGAAACAATCAATATAAATTTTAAGGATTACACACGACAAAGTTCCAGTCATACAGTCCCAAGTGGAAGGAGATGGTTGATAAGGAATGATGACACAAGATTTAACAATTATAGTAGTACAGACTTTGTAATAGTTGAACAGGTTGAGGAATTATTTGTTTAGCAGAGTGATGGCTTCCAGGGAAAAACTGTTCTTTTGTCTAATTGTTCTGATGTGCAGTGCTCTAATAGCATCACTTTAGAGGGAAGGAGTTGAAACAGTTTATGTCCGCGGATGTGAGGGTCTGTAAATATTTTCACAGCCCTTCTTTTGACTCGGTGCAGTATACAGGTCCTCGAGACTGAAGGCAGGTGGTAGTAATTGTTTTTTCTGCAGTCCTAATTACTCTCTGAAAGTCTGTGTCTGTCCTGTTGGGTTGCAGAACCAAACCAGACAGTTATAGAGGTACAGATGACAGACTCAATCATTCCTCTGTTGAACTGGATCAGCAGCTCCTTGGGAAAGTTTTAGTTTCCTGGATTGGTGCAGAAGAACATCTTTGTTGTGCTTTTTTTGATGACGTTTTTTGATGTGTTAGGTGTCCATTTTGGGTCATGTGATATTATAGAACTCTAGAAATTTGAAAGTCTTCTATTGTTAATACGGTGTTGTCTAATATTGTAAGAGGTGGTAATAATGGGAGGGTTTCTTCCAAAAGTCGTACCCCATTTCTATGGTTTTGAGTGTGTTCAGTTCCAGATTGTTGCTGGTTATACCACGAGGCAAGTTGTATCTACACTCTGTCTGTATGCGTATTTGTGCGTTGTCCTCAAATTGTAGACCAAATCACTGTTGTGTCATCAGCCAAACTTCAGTATCCTTAAGCCCCTGTCCCACTGCACCAACGAATGCAAAGAGGATTAAACATTAAAAAAAACTTGCCATCTGTTGGAAACGAAGTAATGCATCGTTGTGTGTTCACTGCAACGTGTTTCATATGCGTATCCTCCCAGCATCTGTCCACTGAGATTTTCATCCGCTGCAAGAAGTTTTCTCAGCTGCACCAAAAACTTTGTGATACGGATGAACTTTCCACCACGTACGATGTACATCCCGGCATATACGGGCAACAAATGTTCTATGCCCGTTATCATCCATTAAACATCCGCTGTTATCCTCTCTGCCATCCTCTGGCCATCCTCAGACTCACATCCGTGCAGCTGAAAACGAAAGAGGATGGCGGAGAACGATAAGATATACGGACGTCACTAGAGCGTTAGTAGCACAGAAATTAAGAAAGGATGTAGTCGTATCATCTCGTATAATTAAAGGATTAAAACAGACAAAACGTTTGATCTGGGATCTTATCATCTTGGATATTTAGGATACTCTGTAAGTAGTCTAGGACGATAGCTGTACTTTCATGAGGATTGCCACCAGCCTGTTGAGCATCTCGAGACCCAGGTTGACCAAGGGCCGAGCACCAACTTCCATCCCGAGCCTCGGAACCTGGACTGAAGGTGGCACTGACTCTGCGCCACCTGGCCTCTGTGAAGCACAAACAAAAACACATGCAGTATGCTGCGAGGCGTGCACACTAACCAAGCCTGACAGCAAAGTTGTCAAAGAAGTGCGTTGCCAGGCCTATCATCGAAGATACGTGGAGGAGGCCTCCTCAAGTGCCCCTCCACTGTAACAAGGTGAGGAAACTTGCAGAAGAGTGGTATCAGAAGTGAGAACTTCCCCACGACCTTTGGAAGCCATAGATGCGGAATACGTGGCCTGGAAAGTCTCAGCCAACTCAGGGTCCAATTATTTCAACTACCAAGGGCTTCTTCACGTATCATCCTCTTTGCCATGGTTGATGTCTGACTACAATGTTCATGTAATCGATCTGCTTCAACCAATGGTCAGCTTCAGATAACAAGTATACAATGCAGTGACCTCAAGGATGGGCTGGACATGCAACTCATCATAAGTTTTACAGATCCAGGACCCCCTCCCCAATGACAGAACAAGATGTGCCCTACTTCTTGTTGGTGATGACACCATTCTCCCTCAGGACCTACCATTCTATGAAGCCCTACCACTTCAGAGATACCTCACCCCATGAAGAGAGGAAAATCTTCAAGCTACAGGCTGTCCAAGGGCAAGAAAAGGTGGTGGAAGGAACGCCTTTTGGCATCCTGCCAACAGGTTCCAAGATACTTCTCAACCACCATGCGCATGAGGGCACATACGATGAAACATCATGGAAGCTTGCTGCATCCTAGCACAATTCTCATGCGCACCCCACTACCAAGTGGTTGGCAGACACAGACTTGTGGACCATTCAACAAGGGAATGGAGACATGGAGCCTGGTGAATGGAGAGTTACATAACCTGTCCTGAGTGAATGGAGATACATAACCTGATGTAATCAATGTGGATGTACAAGGCCCCAACAGAGCTTACGTGAAGGGAGAAAGCAGCGCAACCTCCTGAGACCACTCCGGTGCAACTCCCCCAGTTGGAGCAGTGGGAGTTGCAAGAACAGGATGATAGATGATTAATGGATGCTTCCTTGAGCCTACGTCACATAACACTGATAGATTGTGCCATGGATGTTTGAGTTGGTTCTACAATGAATTAGGGCCATTCCAACTACAAGAACTTTTGTTTATTTTGAGATCAATCGTGTTGACAATGAATAAATTGTTATGATAAAAAGCGTCCATTATGTTGTGGCAGCTGGGTGGCGCGACCATACAGTCCCAACTATGCTTGCACTGAGAGGTTTATCTATCCCACAACTATCCTTATCCATCATCCCATGCACTATCCTTATCGCTATCCGCACAAGCAATCAAAGGCTTACCATTTGTGCAGTTTTTCAACCAACACTTTATTAAGTTAAAAAAATGACACCAGTGTCTCAAGCAAAGATAACCATTTATTACCTTCTTAGGTAACCTTTATGAATTTATTAATAATGCAATAAAAATGAACTCAAGATAAACTGAATTAGTGTGTTTAAGCAAAGATAACCTTTATTAACTGTCTTAAGTAAACTGTATGACTTTATTAAAAAGCAAACATGAACCAAGTAAATGTGTCTTTAAGCAAAGATGCAAAGGTGACCACAAGCTAACAACCTCAGTCTCTGGCACTATCTCTCAAAGTCATTCTTGAGTCCATGTCCATGGTCTCAGCTGTTTAAGTGGCAGGGACTGTGGGAGATGGCTGCTGCTTGAGTGGCTGGGTTCTGAAGCACCAGTGGGGTGCCTGGCCCTGAGAAGTACAACTGCTGAATGGTGTGTTCAGGAAGCCTAAAACGTGGGGAAGAAAAAAGGGGGGGGGGGGGGGGGCCGCCCCTTTTTGGGGGGATTAAAACAAAAATTGAGTCCCATTGCGGTTGAGAGGCCGCTTCATCAAGTTATACCTGGGATGTCAGGGCACAAGACAATGACAGAATGTGCGTTGAGGAGCTTGGCTATGGGTGGAGGAAGGAGCGATCTGTAGTGGGCTGTCTCATCTCGCACGGAGTGAGCATGTGAGGACTGGACTCCAGTGTTGGCGTGCGATGAACTGGGCCTGGACTGGGAAGGTCCTGCTTCTGCTGTGGGAAGTTCGCTGGTAGTCGTAGCACTTGTAGCGTGAGGGGCTGTTGAAAGCCATTTGGAAGGACTGTGACATTACGTGGGGTGGCAGAGCAGGACTCTGGACTGGTAGGAGCAGCTCAGACTGGGCCATTGGAGGGACTTTGTGCAGAATTGCCTGTGATCTTCTGCTTCAATCAACTATGGTACTGGACCTCGGGCATATCCCTCAGGGTGTGGCTCACGTAGGTGATAGAAAATTGTGGTGGCTGAGGATCCTCTGTCCAACGTGGACCAGCTGGAGAGAGAAAGTTCTGATGCATTGTCTTCACTTGTGGTTCTCCTGATTTTCTCCAACAGGACAGTGTGGCTTACTGGCGCCTCAGTCTGCCTCTCTGCCTGCATCCTGTGTGAGCGCTGTGGGGTGGGGGTAGGGTGCAGTTGGTCTCTTGTTGGGCTGCCCCTTCTTCCTCCATTTGGTGACAGGGGATCCTCCAAGGTCTGGCGGATCCGCGCCGCCCTGAGGATGGCAGCTGTTGGTGGGTCTCTGCCATGGGGCCCTTGAAGACACCTGCCTGACAGTTAGCTGCTTCCTGGCTGCGAAGAGGACTGGCTAGTATGTTGGCTGTCTGAGGGGAGAGGGGTGTCAGAGGGCTGCCCTCGGTGGCAGACTCACCCTCGGGCAAGGAAGCTGAACTTGGCCATGATGTATATCTCCTGGTCAGTGAGCTTGACAGCAGCCTGCCCAGATTTTTTGAGGTGTAAGCTGCATACCAGGTGTGCATGTGCTTCCACCATCCGCAGGAGTAGCATCTGCAGTGTAGCCCAAGGCTCTCTTGCCTTTTCTCTCCAAGCTGGCCTCGTTTCTTTTGGTGTCGCGATAGAGTCTGTGGCCCTTTCTCCAGAGCTACTTGTTCTCCCTCATCCCATTCAGCACTCATCCTCATGCTCCTCGGAAATGGGTGTAATGTTTCCTCTCTCCGCTTGCTCCTTCCTTGCCTCTTCCTGCCCTCTGGCAAGGGGCTTTCAGCAAGGCCTTCAGGGGCCTTGAGCAAGCAGAGCCTTCAGCAGCAAGGGCTTTGAGGGCCTTGGGGCTGGTCCACCACAAGCACAGCAGCAGAGTAGCAGCACAGCACAGCAACCAGCCCGAGCAGCACGAGCAGCACCAGCAGCACCAGCAGCATGAGAAGGCACGACAAGCACCAGCAACACCAGCACGCACCAGCAGCAAGCACCAAACAGAGCACAGCAGCCCAGAAGCTTCAGAGTCAGTGCCAGGGGGTGGGATGCTGGTTCTGTCCTTCTTGGCCAGGGCTGGCATGAGTAGGCTGGCTTCCTCTTCTTCCCTGACTGACAACCTGTGTTATTTGAAGATGTATGTGGCAGCACGTCTTCTTGAATGCTGACTGCCGTGTGAGCTGCATCCTTATATTGGTGGAGCTGACCGCAATTCATCTCCCGCAGCGCAGTGAACGCTTTTGCATCCGATAGTACATCCGCTCGGCAATCCGCTTGCTTCTCTAGGTGTCAGTGATGCCATCTGTGTCATCCAACTACACATCTCTCCCTTCACTTGGCGTCCGCTTTGGCAATTCTCCCCAGAAGCCCTTCAATGTGTCATCCGCTTCATCCACTGGTCATCCGCTAGCTTCCTATGAACATTCCGTTAACATCCCCACCCGTACTACCCGTCCTCCTTTCCGTTCTTTTCATTCTGTTTATGCAAATTTTTCACCACTTTTGGGAGTGTATGACAATGGATAGCCACCCCCGAAATTTTGCTCGTCCGCTGTGTCCTTTTTGCATATGTTTTGCATCCGTCGGCCAGTGGGACTTCGCCTTTAACAGATGGATCATTTGAGATGCAGTCATTGGTATATAGGGAGAAATGGAGAAAGCACACAGCCTTGAGGCGGGCCCTGTGCTGATTGTACAGCTATCAAATGTGATTCTGCCTAGCTTCACCTGCTGCTTCTTGTCTGTTGGAAGCTTATGATCCACTTACAAGTGTGTTCAGGTAACACTAGTTGGTTTAATTTACTTGGAAGAGTGTCCAAAATGATGATACTGAATGCTGAACTGAAGTCTACAAAGTCTATCTTGCATAGGTATTGGGAGATTCAAGGTGCTGTAGGATGTAATGCAGAGCCATGTTAACAGCATCATCTGTTGATCTATTTGCTCGATATGCAAACTGCATGGGATCTAACCGTGGATATGTGATGGTTTTCAGGTGGGACAGCACATGCCTTTCAAAGATTTTCATAACTACAGATATTAGAGCAAATGATCTGTCATTCATTTCCTTGATGGGAGGTTTCTTTGGCACTAGGATGATAGTGGAACTAATTCCAGAAGCTCCCCCACCTCACTGTTCTCCAAGCCTGAAGGCAGCTGATGACTGCCAGCCTGCCTTGGCCCCATCTCTGCCTCTGATGTAGGCTGAGCCTTCCTCAGCCTCCAGGACTGGCCTAGGTTCTTCCCCAACCTCCTTGCTGTCTGACTCTGCTGCCAATTCTGTCAGCCATTAGTGGGCTACAACAACTTAAGAGTACTGACACAGAGAAGGTTGTCAGGTCTACCTACCTGGGAGTTAGTTCCATTGTACTGATTATTTGTGAAGATAAATAGCATTGTGCTGTATATTTAAGTCTCATTGTTTTCAGTGAGTTAACTTTAAGCATGGCTAAATCCTGAATGCAAACCATTGTGGTTGCTGTTGTATTGTCACATCCATGTGGATGTTATTAGTGTAGAGAAAACAACTAATTATCAAAAAAATATCTCTGAACTTAGAGGAAGTATCTGTGATCTCTTTTATTTGACTTGATTTCTTGACAGGAATTCAAATCAGAAGACATTCCTCAGCTATACACAAACTTTAAAGCATAAAAATTGCCTTGCTACAATAAACTAAATCTAGTGTTTTGTATCCAAAAGTGTCCAGATGTGTCCAGGATGCTTGTAAGGAAGTTGAAGTTGTCTTTTGTTGCTTAGCATCATAATACAGTAAAGGCTATAATACATCTAAATGTGGAGGTTCCATTCGTTTTATAAAAAAAGTACTACTTGATAGCAAGAAACCTATTTTTTCATTAATTTTCCCTAATCTATCTCCCCCGCCCCATCCCATTAAAGTGCAGATGAAGAACCATGGATCATATTTATAATTACATTGAACTAAATTGAATGGATGCATCAGGAAGATCCCAATTTCAATCAGACTATGCTACCATAGATCCCAATATAATGTTTAAATCCAAACCCAGAAGTATGCTATTTGCACTTCTGGAATATAATTTTAAATATATTATTATTTACATAGACATTTTTATCCTGTTCTTCTAAGTTATATGTATTAGTGCCAAGTAAACTTCTCCAGATCAATGGCCTTGATTCATTCTTAGAACTTATAGGAAGCTGAGACAACCTCTTATTTGCTTGCAATATTTCTTTTTTCACTTATTTTCCTTTCTGGAAGAATGTGTTAAAAGAGAAAAAAGTTTATACACTTCTACACTAGACTTATGACAGAAAGTACTGCTCATTTGCAAGCAATCTTGCTTTCCTTTCTCTTATCATTAGTGATAAAAAAGAGGAGAGAAAGAGAATGTTCAGCAGCAAGATGGATGGAGAGAACCAAGGTAGAAAAATTTCCTGACAGTAAGAACAATTAACCAGTGGGATGACTTTCCTCCAGAAGTTATCAATGATCCATCACTAGAGGTTTTTAAGAAAAGACTGGCCACTTGCCTGGAATGCTATAGGTTCTCCAGCTTGAGCAGGGGATTGGAGTAGAAGACCTCAAAGGTCCATTCCAATTATCTTTTTCTGTTTATTCTATGGATTCAATTATAGTAGTGATGGGTGCACTATTGTAAGACTTAAAGGACCAAGTTGGAAGTATCCTCTTGGAGATAATATCTCTATTTGATTGCTAAAACTTAGCACCAAACTGATAGCTCATAATCAAGGTGATCAGTGAATATTATGGTGTTGTTGTTTTTTTAAATTTATTTCTAAACCAATATGAACTTCAGTTCCCAATAAAAGTTTTCTTTTATTCTTTAAAGGTATGCACTGAAAATCATCCTGTAAATTGCTTTATTTTTATTTCTCATGCTTTTTAATTGCCTTTTCAAGACAATGTTGTTAAATATTCTTCAGGACATTATACATTACAACAATACCAAATAAGTAGATAAAATATAAAAGTACTATAAACAGTGCTTTAAAAAAACTTATTGAACTTAATTAACTAAAAGCACTCTAAAAATCCAAATTATCCCACTGTCTAAAGTTATTCCTACATTGGCTGTGTCAATCAAATCCCACAATGGCCTATGGTTTAAGCAAAGAACAGTCTGCTGACCAACATATTGTCTGAAATAGCATGGCAATTTTTTTGTGGATATTTCATCTGTGAGGGCTCATCTCCAAATGCAAGTTGCCAGTTGATGCAATGGTCTTCTAAAAATAAGCATACAGATGGCATACAATTCTAAATTCTTGCTGTGTTAGGAAAGAGGCATTTATCTGCAACATCAACAGCATGGTGGGAGAAATATCCATTGGGTTCAGTTCCAAGCTGGGAGAAAAACACTGGAAACATGGAGGATGATTGGAAAGATGATTTATTGATGAAGCAGAACCACCAAGCACATGGTTCTGGTGCAGCTGACCACATGGAGTTGAGAGAGAGATATATATTTATACCCACTCTTAGGCTTTGCACTTGAACTTCCTGTTCCTGTGCAAGAACATGTATTCTATTGGCTGTTATAGGGGTCATAGCTAACTTTGTAGGTTGTCTGAGTTCCAGGTTTGGTTGAAATTTACTGGGTGATGCAATGTCCCCAGTGATTGTGCCACATGTGGTGAGCTCTGCTGCTAGATGGGTTAATCCTATTATGTCCTGGAAGGTCATGTCTTAATCCCATGGCCCTGGAGCTGGAGTTTTTTTGTCTTGTAGATGGGCTGGCCTGGTCCTGCTGTGGCTATTAAGAAAGGTGAGGGCTGCTTTCCAAGAGCATATTTCTCCTTTAGGAAAATATAATATTATGCCTTTTTAATATTTCTCAAAACATTTCATTCTTCTAGGAGAGGGGTGGGTGCTAACTTCGTACAAGCACAATATTGGGTATTGAGAGCTCCAGTGCTGCTCCAAGAGTGACTGAATCCAAAGCATTGTTCTGACCCATCTTTTTCAAAACTATGGGTCAGAGTTTTGCAGTAGGAAGAAAATCATTTTGTTTGAACTCTGGTGCTAGAGAAGGCTCTTGCATATTTCATGGACACCAAAGGTGACTAACAAGCAAGTACTGGATTGCATAACACCAGACAAGGCACTAGAAGGTAAAATCATGAAACTGCATCTCACTTATTTTGGCTGTGTCATGAGGGGAATTTACTGGAGAAAACAATTATGTTTGGAAGAGTATCAATTACAGGCTAATGGGCCACCAAAGAACACTGTAGGCTCGCTTCATCGTTGTTCGCATTCATTTGTTTCATTGTGGCCGCTGACTTTTTCGCAGCTTCTGCGGCTGTGGCTTTTGCGATTGCTTCAGCTACGGTTATGTTGGGTTTATTTAGCAACTTGCTTTGTAAATTAGAGTCTTTTAAACCCAATATTACTCGANGCAATCGGCTCGAGGGTGGTTTCCTCCGCAACCGGCGCATTCCCACCAGTTTCTTTTTTTGCGCCTTTTTTTGTTGGTTATAGGCAGTGGACCTCATCGTCTTCCTCTCTGGATTCTGATGTCTTGTCAAAATCTTCATGGTGTGTTTTGGTGGTGAAGAATTGCTGTTTTGGTGTGTTTTGGTGTGTTTTGGTGGTGAAGAATTGCTTCTTCCCTCTGGTTAGGCTCATTTCATCGTTGTTCGCGTTCATTTGTTTCATGGTGGCTGCTGACTTTTTTACGGCTTCTGCAGCTGTGGCTTCTGCAATTGCTTCAGCCACAGTTATGTTGGGTTTATTTAGCAATTTACTCTGTAAATTAGAGTCTTTTAAACCCAATACTACTCGATCTCGCATGGCTTCATCTAAGTTCAGGAACTCACATGCTCCCCCCAGTTGTCGGAGGGCTGCCACAAAATCAGTGATGGTCTCGCCTTCTTTTTGGTCCCTTCGGTAGAATNGCCGTTTGATGAGATTTGACACCACTGGTGCGTAATGAGCCTTCAACATTCGCTGGAGTTCGGGCCAGGTCATATGCTTTATGTCTCTGGGCTTCGCCAATGCCTTGGCCATTTTGAATATCATTGGTCCGCAATGCGTTAAGAAGACAGCCCTCTTACACTGGTCTGAGATCTCTTCCATCTCGTTACTTTCCAAGTACATTTGGAAATGGTCTACATAAGATTCCCAATCCTCTTCATTGGGGTTGAAGGGTGCGGGCGGTGCATTGTTTCTGGCCATCGCTTCCAGCCTGGGTTTCAATTCGCCGCGTGCACAGTCTCACGTTTTAGGATGATCCCATCCTTGTCGCCAGTGTTCCGTCCGGAAAAACACGAGGTAGAACGGGTTCCAACAGTAAAAGTCTTTATTTCAACAGTTTAAGATGAATGGAACAGTTTGGCTCTAGCCGTGGTAGCCTTATATACGGCTTGCCTGCTGGCTTGTAGCCAATAACATTTGTTTGATTTAACTGCCTTTTGGCAGCTCCTTTGGATTGGTTCCTAGTGAACCAATCCCTATGCCGGCTTTCTTAGCCAATCACATTAGAGGATTTGGAGTAAACTATTTTTATACAGAACAATTCTCATCATCTTTTTCTTTTATCTAGCTCACATAATCTTCCACTGTCCTGTTTCTCCTTTGCTGCTTCTTTAAAAAATCACATACTTTACATCAACCTCTAGTTTGAACACATCAAACCACCAAAGTTCAAATTACTTTATGTTAAAACCTATTTCCAGAAGGACTCGCATAGTTAATGTAACAAGACAAGCATTTCAGGGCTCTTTAGGGGCAGAGTAATGAATAAGTTATCAAAGGAACTTTTAACAGGAGTGGAAGTAACATACATCCCAGAGGAAGCTACTTTACAAGTCCCATTAATGCCACAAGTGATTTTTTTTTTATTTGCCGAATGTAACCCAAGTTGCACTGAATTTAAGAGCTATCATGTTGCTGAGGTCTTGTGGTTGGAAACACTTAATTTCACTCGATCTCAGCTCATCCTGCTGTCTGTTATATAAACAATGCATCTTTATCGTCCAAGCCACAATGATGTAATCATCTATTCAGTGAATGGTAAAACTGAAGAGCTGCAGTAAGAAACCTGCAAATAGATGTATATACATCACTCAGGCTGGCTTGTCCCCCCCTCCCCCAAAATAGGCACAGGTTATCCACAAAATAGTCTTCATTACCTCAATATTCTTAACACTTATTAATGTTTTTTGCAGCCCATGTCCTCCAGAGGTGTTGTACTTTCTGTTAAAACCCCAAATCCTAAAATGTTAGTTCCTAGACTGGTTGCTGGGCTAGGATTTTATAGTTCTGACACATCTGGTGTCCTCCACATGGCAGAAATCTGCTTTATGACATTATGTGTGAAATGTTCCCCCTAATATCCTATTTAACACTTCCTTATCCCTATCTTACATAAATATTGATTTATACGCAGCTTCCACTAAGGGGGGGGGGGTACTAAATGAAGGATGTTTGAGAAATGTGCTCCTAATAAAAGCAGCAAAAGGAAAGAAAAAGAAATGGATCATTTTCAAATACTATCAAGAAGTAAAGTTCATAATTGAATTAACTTTATTAAGCAGTAATTTCCACAAGGATGGATAAGGTAAATAGATAGGATGTGACAGTTAGAACAGGCAGACAAACAGATCTTGGTTAATAGCATCATTCAGTGAGGTGTAAAACAAGAAACAGCTCGGTTATAAGATTAGACAATGCTGAAATACAGCTGCATCTAGACCACATCTAACAGATGAAATAGGGCCAGAGACAGAACTTTATCCACTAACACTGCAAGCAGAGCAAGCCCAGAATTTGTTTTTATTGCCTGTTATGACCTCTTAGTGTTTGTGATGCTCGGCTGTCTGCCAGAGAGAGCCCTCTTAAGTAGCTGCTCTTGACATCCATCATCCCCTGCTACATAATTCACTGCCACGATGGAAAACTGCCCTTGGTCTGATTCCCACAAGTACTGTGGTAATCCATCACAGACTAGTCAATAAAACAGTCTCCCCGCTGTGCTGTGCTGACATCTCATCTATCAGCCAGAAGGTAGTTTCCTAAATGGTGATGGCTGCTAGCTAACTATCATTGACTCTTGTAGCTAGGAGGCCATCAATGGGTATGATGCCACTGCTCTCACGCCTGGTTCCCCATCTGCTCATGGAAATCAAAAGTGGGGTATCTCCTTGCCTATCTTGGCATTTGGGAGCTCTCTACAAGAAGTGGGAGAAAAATTTAGTCTACCTTAAAGCCCAAATTTGTGAAATGTTTCTCACTAGGTTTTAGCAGGATGATCTCTAAGAAGTTACAACAGGAAGAACAAGAACAATGATCAGCATCGTATGCACTTTACAATATTATACCTTATACCATAAAATCTATGTCCCACCATAAAATTGCCAGCAGCTTTGGATCAAATTGTATCATTGTTAATACTTTTTCTGGTTTTTTTTTTTTAAAAGAGTACTAAGGGAATAGGACATCCTGGGTGCAATACATATTCTTATTATTATTTGACTTATCAGAAAGTCTGCTTGCGAGCATAGTACATTTATGTACAAATCTAGGCTTCTGCTTGTTCCTAAAGCATACCAGTTGCAATAATTAATAAGTGGAAAGACTTTCCTTCTGAGGTTTTGAGTGCTCCAACATTAAAGGCTTTTAAGAAGAAAATGGACAACCATTTGTCTGAAATGGTATAGAATCGGCTGCTTGAGCAGTGGTTTGGGTTAGAAGACCTATTCTATTCTATTCTATTCTATTCTATTCTATTCTGAAATGCATTAGGATTAGTGCGGCTTTCAAAACCTGATTTTGGACATCATCTGAAGCTTCCTATTTGTAGTTTGTTTGTCTACCTTTCCAAAGAAAAAAAAGATTGGTTGTCCATATCAAACCAGCCATTCTTTTGTTGCACAAAAATATCCATTATCTTCTTTTTATGATGCATCCTGACCCGACAATAATTTGAAAAAAGCAAATTTATTTATACAGCCCAAACTGCCAGTTTTATCCAACTGTGATTTAATAACTAAGGAATATTTATTCTTTTTCCTTTAATAATGAAATTGTTCTTCATAAATTCCTTACAAACGTCTCTCTACTCCAAAATACCACAGTCATTCTTTTATATTTTGACGTTTAATTATTTATCATAACTTGGGGGGTGGGTGGTAACCCCCTCCCTTTACTGTTGACAGTAACTTGATTTATTAGTGAATATTCAAAAACTGTGCAGTCATAAGAAATAGCTCGAATTATTTGGGTTCTTGCCCAATAATTTTTACATCTCATTTCCAATATTTCTCATTATTTGAAACATTTAGCTACTCTAAATAAAGGTGTCATAAATGAATGTCTTTCTTTTCTAGTATTTTCCAATATCCTTCTAATTAGAACGTGGGGACTATAACATTTAATGCCATTTTAATACTGTTTTTGAACAGGATGGGAAGATTTATAAAATATATTGAAGGTTGAAATAGAGCAGAAATTGTTTTTAAAAAGTAGATATTGATAGCAAGTTGAGCCAACAAAAATATCCATCACTATAGTAACCTGGAGCAAATATTACATCAAACAATAGCAGCTGCCTTACACACTTATAGTATTGTAATACATATTGTATCATTGTGACATGTTTGCAAACATATCTCACTCCTTCACATTTTTTTATTTTATGAGAAGCTGTTCAAATAATATAAGGCTATTTCAAAGAGAAAATCAGTGAAAATATAGTATATAAAAGCAAAGCTATCAAAAAAATCACAGATGATTGCCATTAACACACAGGAAACCATTCTGTAAACAGATTCTCTTTCTGTGTGTGTCTTTATATAAGCATACATGTATACTGATAAAACTCTGTGGACTATCACTCATGTTCTGGGATAATATTGTAATTGTTTCTTAGCCCTTTCTTGATAGAGATCTCCAGAATTCTGCATTTAAAAGTTAAGACATTAGTATTGTAAAGTTATCAACCGCACATTTAACTTAGTTTGCTGGATCAATTTAGGAAAGGTAAACCAAATGTTCTGGAAGGCTGACAACCTGATCTTGCGTTCTTCATTCAAGCAAACACTCCATTTATTATAAATGATGAATGGGCAATTCAAGAGGTTCTCTACATCCCTTCTCAGATACAGAAAATAAAGATCACAAAGTTACTGAAGTCAAGCTGAAGAAATCTTGTTTTAGTATTCTTTACAATGCTGGATTTCAGTAGAAAAACTTTGATTCGATTGCTAGCGTATTGCAGTTGCATCACTGGATGGATAAATAAAAGCCAATCCACAGTATTCATGTCCCCTCTCTCATCACTTTAATTAAAAAAAACACCAAAAACCTTTTGTTATTACCATTGCTGTTTACAGTAGAATTTGTGTTTCTAAAGCTTCTTTTTTTTTTCTCC
Organism: Laticauda laticaudata; assembly: GCA_004320025.1. NCBI lineage: Eukaryota > Metazoa > Chordata > Lepidosauria > Squamata > Elapidae > Laticauda > Laticauda laticaudata. Next base: position 21,014 of record BHFT01007828.1, on the reverse strand, counting down.
CAAGCTGGTATATGATATTCAGTCATGAAAATTTGTCTTTTGCACATGATAAGGCAATTCACTCAAAGTTGGGGTAAACCAAATCTGAGTACATTGGGGGAGTGTGTTTTTTGCTCTAACAAATTATCAGGTTTGCGTCTATTTATGTGGCAGTACTCTTGCCACCATGTCATCACTTCCCTACCTACTGTAATAACATAATAGTTGTGCCAATCATTTCATAATGGCAAGATACATTTTTATGCATGGTTTCCTGTCTAGGACTTAAAATAATGAGTTGCCATCACAAATAGCAGACATCAATAATGATTAATTGTTCTGGTTGTCAGAAAATTTCTCCTCCATTCTAGGTTGCTTGTCTCCTTGATTAGTTTCCGTCTATTGCTTTTTGTCCTGCTTTCAGTTGCTTTGGAGAATAGGATGAACTCCTCCCCATTTTCTTTGTGGCAGCCCCACAGATATTGGAACACTGCTATTATGTCACTCCTAGTCCTTCTTTGCATTAAACTGGACATAACCAATTCCAGCAACCATTCTCCATAGGTTTTAGCCTCCAGTGCTCTAATCATCTTGGGTGCTCTTCTCTGCACTCTTTCTAGAGTCTCAACATCTTTTTATATCATGGTGACCAAAACTGGATGCAATAGTCCAAGTGTGGTCTTAATAATACATTGTCAACTACCAAATTTCCATAGCACCTCTGGAGAAAGTAATAGGGTACAAAATGAATGCTAAACTTAGCAAAAAGACTGCCCACAAAGCTGCATGCCTTATACCATAGACTACAGGGTGATCTCAAAGATCCTTGCAATATACCAAGCCTCCTTTCACATTTGCATAAACTTATACCACTCATATAACAACAGGCATTTTGCCAATCTAAAATATTCACTAGTGACTCATTTATATCTCAGTTATATCTCAGCAGGGTCATTAAACCCATTTTCCCTTTTAAGCTCATTGCATAAACCATTAACCCAGGAAATGCAAAGAAAAAGAGTCAATTAAAAAGGACAAGGTATCCGACAAGTGATACAAGAACAAAGCAGAGCATGGAGAGATTTTGTAACAATTAGCTCTTGAGATTAAAAAAAAAGTTGAAGGGATTATTCCTTTTCTTTCATTTGGCTTTTCCTTTTTGCATTTCCCCGCTCCCTCCTGTGATGTATTATAAAATGTATTGCAAGCATTCTGGCTTTCAGTTACTCTTATTTTACATGGAGAAAACAGTAGGTCTTTTACTGCAATAAATATTTCTTATGCCTGCCCTTCACCATAATCCTGGAGTCGCCAAGCTTTAGTAGACCACAATTCCCTTACATTGGAAATAAACTGAAGTTATGTGAAACTCACTCTTCCCCTTTATTAAAGTTAGATTTGATTATGGAATAAATGTGTCACTTATCTTTCATAATTAATACAGGTAGTCATTGACTTACAAGCACAATTGAACCCAACATTTCCCTTGTTAAGTGAAACTTTTGTAAATTTTTGCCCCATTTTTTGACCTTTCTTGCCACAGTTGTTAAGTTGCCACCTAATTATTAAGGCAGTGACATGCTTGTTCAGCGCATCTGGCTTCTCCATTGGCTTTGCTTGTCAGAAGGTTGCAAAAGGTGATCAGGTGACCTCAGGACACTGCAACCATTATAAATATGAATCAGTTGCCAAGCATCCAAACATAAATCACATGACCATCACGTGACCTTTTTCAGTGCTATTCGAAGGCTCACTAAATGAACTGTTGTTAAGTCAAGGACTACCTGTATTAATCCATCTATCAGCAGGAATTCTCAAACACTGTGATGGCACAACTACTTATGGTAACTGTAAAACAATTGGCACTGTAAAACAAGGAACAAAGCCAAATAAGTTTTTCACAGTGTTCCTGATGAAGATTCAGATCACTGTATAAAAAAGCAGTTGTAAGCTCCTCAATTATCAATAAAGATATTTGGAAGGAAAATAAGAACATTTCTACTGTAATCTACTTTAGAAATATGTAAGTTTCAAAAAGGAACTATTTCAGTTGCCAGAATTCTTGCAACCTAAGGATTCTAGCATGGTAATTGGCTTTGTTTTAAGTGCCAACCAGAATATGGGAAGCTAATTAGAGAACTAATGTATGATATCATTTCTTCTCTGGTCGTCAGTCCTAGTGGATTATATGTGATGCGTATGATGTCATACATGAGTTCTCTAGCTGGCACTTAAAGAATGGTCAACATTGTTTAAAGGCAAAATGTAATCCTCAAGGACACTTGCTAAATTCATACGGTCACTTCACTGAGGTCTTCATTTAGGATAATCATGGACAGTATCATCTATGATCTGCTAAGTTCCTCAAGAAGAGTACAAAAATGGTTGTCAATCATCCAGCAAATGGTTGTCAATCATCCAGCAAATCATCCAACCAATAATTCTGCCCTCTGTTTCTTTATGTCTATACCCTGCTCCACTTTCTTTTAACTTAAAAGAGATTAGCTTGGCTTTCAACATGCACAGCACAAACAAGTACTTCTTTTTCTTTTTTATTTCATAACTAATCCAGAAACTTCTCCTCAGTAGGTTCCTTTCTTAAGTTTCCCCAATCAATTCAATCAATCCACCTCCCTTTTCTTTTTCCTAGATTTGTATTGTTCACTTGCTTCTTATTTCTTCTACTGCCAGGTTAGGGCATTTACTATTATAGTTACAGATACTTTCATTCTATATTATTCTTCCTCCTCATTGAACTCAATCTGTGCAAGACTCCACTCCCATTCTTTATCTTAAACCTGTTTTATTTACTTGTTCTACTACTTTCCTTAGAGTCAGTCAATCAAAAACTATTGTAAACCCCAGATTATGAGGTTAAATTTTATTCTGCTAACTACTCAAGATCTCTGCTAACCTTTAGATTTTTAACTATTGAAGATCTCTGGGTTAATGTGTAAACTGTTAATAATTTTAAACCTCTCACTTTATTTACTTTGGCAGGAATTCCTGATGAGGAATTCCAATTTCACAGGGATCATGATTATATGTAGTCAGCTTAAATATGGACAAATTCCATTCTCAGTTACATCTTTCTGGGACTCCATTCACATAATTAGACATTACACTTGGTGCCTGGATGTGTCAGCAAACACTGCTTGTTTTCTCATGAAGTGTTTACAAACCTCTATAGATATTATCCTACTTACAAACAAGTTATGTTCTGTGAGGCTGTGCATAAGTTTATTTTGTTCTCAAATCCAATCTAGCATAAAATATGCATGGTAGTCTTCTTATTTTACATCTTATTGACTCATCCTCTTGACCAGATAGAACACATTTCTCCAGTTTCTTGAAGAAGTGATTAAAAAAAAACTTAGATACCTCAACATTAAGGTCCTGAATCTTGAACAATGAAAGTATTGACTCCATCAAACTGAATCCCTCTGCTATCAGCTTAGTCTGCAACTGCTTTGATGATTTGATTTCTTCCTTTCCAGAACGTTGCCATCATTGTTTCAAAAGGCTCCCATCATTGGATAAACCATTTTTATGTTGCAAGATATACCAGAAAGGGAGGGAGGGAGGGAGAGAGTGAGAGAACTTCTTTTAGTGTTAGCAACATTCAGAAAACTGCTGAGATGTTGCAAGGGGTAATCAAGAATGGCTTTTTAAAAGGCCAATTTTATCTTCTAATACTAGGAATATCTGAAAATGTTCATGTACTCCATACATAAATAGCAATGTAAATAGCCAAGTACCATTAGTTTTCAAAATTGTCAATACTCTATGGAGCTTGATATAGCTTCTACACTTAATGACCTAAAAAGCTTTCAGTTATTCTAAAAGCAGGTTACTCATGAATTTAATTCCAAGTTAGAATTTATTTCCAAGGAGGAATATTCAGGATTATGCTTTATAAATGGGCCCACACTCTTAGATATTGACCTCCTTGGGGATAAGCCCATTGAAGTTCCCCTTACTTGGAGAAGTAAGATTTGAGCCACACAACTAGCCATTAGAAGGAGAACCGTGTTTAAAGTCTTCCCAGGGATGGATAGCAATATCACAGATGCTTCTGCATGCACTGAAGATGGGTAGGGACAGGGAGTGAAAGCTAATCAATGTATATATTGACTACTTTGTAAGCTCTTCCTCTATGAAAAAATGTTAACATGGATGATGGTGATAGCCAGGAATTCATCTAGGATCAACACAGCCCACATTAACATCTTTCATAGAAGAGCTTCTAACAAAATGGCTACAGGTGGGCTACATAGCAAGGCCAGCAGTACAAATAAGAAAATGGGTTTATTTATCCCTGAACCTACTAAATAAGGTTGCAGGGCTCAGAGTGGGAAAAGGACTCTCTTTGCCTTGATATAGGGCACATATCTAAGAGATGTAGACTTAAAGAAAACAGAGACACAGGGCACATTGTGACAGAGATTGGCTATTCTCATTTTATGCCCCATTTTAGGTCCAGTTTTTTTACTATTTTGTACCTGCACATTGTTACCATTACAGATTGTTGTGGCTTTACTTAGCTGGTCACTCTACTTGAGCCATTCTAACCAGCCTTCTTATTGCATGATGTGCTTGCAATATATATACATGATTGCATATGCAGCATAATAATTATATGTTTTTAAGACTGATACTTGATTTGTGTTGATAAAGTATAATTGTGAGGTTTGGCTTTGCCACTTAATGCTGAATATGTACAGGAGTAGCCTTGCTAAGAATCCAAGTAAGTTTTTACCTACATATCTCCCTTCCTACATTACCTACATTTCTCCCTGCTTACTGATATCTAAAGTGCATTAAGAAAAATCTCAATGTAAGAATAGTTCAAAAGTGGTATAGAACGTAAACTGTCTTGGGAGAACCTTAGATGGCTTCTGATGGAAAACTTGAACAGGTCTTTGTTGTCAATGCTCAAACTCTATAAAGTATTTTGCCTTAGGGCAATGCATTGGAATAAATGATTTGTTAGACACACACACATACACACACACACACACACACACATAGTTGACTCTATGAGTCTACAGAGAAAGGAAACAAATATTTTCTGGAGTGCTTTGAAAAATCATTTTCTAACATTGTTTCAGAAAACCATCTTTCTAAACCCACTTCAGAATCCCTAGATAGAATAGTTTAAGGCACTAAACAGAACAGTGAATTACAGTAAGCACAGCTTGGGCATAAAACCAGCTTGATATTTAGTCATCCTCAGAACATAATGTGCAAGTAATACACCAGGCACTGGTATTTAAAACAGGCTTTTCTTTTCAAGTCGAAATATCAGTTCATTATGCTGAGAAAAACAGACCAGAGCCCAACAAGAATTTTAGAGAAAGAACAGTAGAAAAGGTAATAGAAATTGACCCAGAAAGCAACGCTAATTAGGAGGCCCAAATATCTAACAAGAAAAAGTTATCAAAGGGGAAGCATCAGCTAGAAATGTAAATGAGGTAAAAAGTTGTAAAATTAACTGTTTATATCCAAGAACCACTATATTGTGAAGCCTCCATTCTTTCCACGCTGTGAAAAAGTGGAAGCCAAACTTTGTGGGAAAGATGCTAGTAGCATTTGATTCAGTTTGCAGAAAACTAATTATTTCAAATAATCACAAATAGATCAGTTGAAACCTATGATTGTTTTACCCAGAACTATCACAAATCCATAGTGTAAATTCTTATTTAAGGCCATTCTGACTTAAATGCATGAAATTTTGCACACAAGTAAATGGCTAAATGTCTATTTTGACTTAAATATGCATTTCCATATACACTTCAGCATTTTTGATTTTTAAAGTGGAAACATGTTTTGAAAAATTTAATTGTGTGAAGCAAAACCAAAGAGTAACTACACTCTTATGCATAGCTTCATTAAGCTAAGAAGGACACCGTTTGCTTAAAACTGCAGAAATATTTAAGCCATCCATCGATCAATTCATTTAAATTTCATTCCAAGTTGTTCAATATGGCCTTTCCATATGGTGACAGAATTTGGAATACATCCATCTATACTCTATAGGGCTTCCTTAATAGACTCACACCTTACATAAATAGGTAGTGATTTATAGCTACAAATTGTTTTTTTAAAGCACAGGATGATTATATCTAACTTTGTTAGATATAAGATCCAACATTGTACAAACTGTACATTATACAAAATGTACAGCTTTTGGATGCATATTTGATCCCTCCTCCCCCACACTCCATTTTCAATGAATAAATTTAAATTGTTATTTTGATGGTAGTGTGCATGAATCTATGATACTATGAATCACCATCGCAATAGAAATCCCAATCCTACAAAGAAAGATTCCCAAAAGTCTGAGGGAGCATCTATTGGATTGTAATGAATGGAAACATTCTGAAATAACTTAGATGTTGTTGACTTTCCTCTATTTTAATCCATCCCAAAAGGTTAACATACTTCTGCTTTGATTTCAAGATGAGTGGGATGTGTAAATACAGATGGATCTATGTGTATCATTTTTAAATCTTTAAACATGAAAAAGAAAGAGCCTTCCATAACATTCAAAAGAACTCTTGAAAGAAAATTGTCAAGTTTTGAAACTACAAATTACAGTGATGGGCTGCAAATATTTTTAACAAGTGGTTCTCTGGTTGTGTAGGTCATAGCCAGTTGACTGTATGACTGTGTGGGTGACATCATTTATCACACCCAGCCGTGCCTCCCAGCCATTCACCTCAAAGAAAGAGGTAGGATTCAGCCATTTTTCAGGCCATTTTTCAGGCTGTTTTTGACCTGAAAAATGCTACCAAAAACCAGCCAGAAATAGCCCAAAAATGGCCTGAAAACAGCCCCCAAACAGATCACTTTGGGGGCATTTTGGGGGTGTTTTCAGGCTGTTTTTGGATCATTTTCAGGCTGTTTTTCTTTTTTCAGGCCATTTTTTCCCAAAATGGCCTGAAAACAGCCCAAAAACTGGCCAAGAAGCAGGACCAGCCAGTAGTCAGATTTGCCAGTTTACTGAACTGCGCCTTTATCTTAACTACCGGTTCAGTAGAACCGGTGCGAACCAGCAGCATCCAGATATGTGTTGTACATATAGAAAAATATATTTGTAGGAAAGATAAATTGTTTTAGCTGTAGAGAAATCTGCTTTACCATTAAATAAGCAACCATGTTGTAACTTTAAGATAAGGAAACATCTGTTTTAACAGAATATGAAAGGAAGATGTACATGTTGATCAAGCAGAAGTTTTTGCAATAAGCTGAAACATGTCTTTCTATTAATAAAGACTAGCTAGATTTTTAAACTAAAGGACCTATAAAAGAGATGGAGAAGCAATCCCCTTTTGCAACCATCCAAGACAACTGTAGATGAGCCAACATTCTTTGACCTTTATTGATGATCTGGTCTGCTTTCATCCCATCTTGGGACATGAAACACACACATACCAAAAAAAAGGAAGGAATTTCATCCTTCTGACGATAGGTTGGGAAGAAGGGCTGTTTGGCTTCCATTGCCAGAATGGGTAGATGAGCGCATCCCTTGGTCTGCTGCCAAATCATCTTACTTTTATGGACCACCTAAGTAACAACCAGCCCTTTAATGAACTAACAGACACACAAACCCCATGGCAGGTTTGCATTTCACACATAAAAATCACCTTGGCTCTTCTGTTCACTTTTATGGCCTTTAGTGGCAAAACATCTAAGGCTGTGTGTCTGTTGGAAGTGTGGGGGAAGATGCCAGGTGAATAATAAACTATGTTCCCTTGTCTATGGAAATTACAACTAAGCCAGACTTTTAAGAATAAACACATACTGTACACATACTGATATGTACACATCCTTTTTCTCTCTTTTTAAATAACTTTCTATAAAAGATGTTTTTTATACCTTTGTAGAGAATATATATTTTATTCTGCTCAAATAAAGTAACAGTAGGATATTCTTATATTCTTACTGGACTATTATTTAACAGCATGCACATTCATTTTTAGGTGCAAGAATAGGTATAATATAAAGCTGCAATGCTCAAGGACAAATATAAAACTTGACAAATCTAGAATATTCTTTTATAACTAATCCAAGAGCAACACAACTATTATTCTTAATGACCAGCATAATCTATTCATAGATGCATGAGTGAGCACTTAGAAATCTCATCATTCACCGTGGGATAGCCAACTACCTGCACTGAACCCATCTTATTTTATTTCAGCTTATTTATATTCAAACCCACTGACAGCTGTAGGATTTAAATTACCTATCAAAAATTGATCTCATTGATTTCAATTGAGCTTTGCCAAACTTTGACTGGATTAGGCTTATAGCCTTTCTATCTGAACAATGGAAAAGATAGTTGAAAATTAATGTAAACCTTACATAAAATGGAGACCAAATTTTGCTTAAGATGAATGCATACAATGTTTATCTTTCTCCTTTTTTCCTGCCTGGATCAAAATGAATGTTTCTGAAGCTGAATTGGAGCAACCTTTTCAAGAGTTAGACATCTACAACAATGAGTAAGGTCTGAATGACGCATCCATAGAATTGCTTCCAATGAGACTTAAATCCTGCATGTGACAAAACAATATCTCTGTTTTCATATAGCAACAAGAATATCTAAAAGGTGACTTTGGTTTTAATACACTGACAGTGTGGTCAACTGTTTCACTAGCTGAGACCACAACTTTTAATCAATATTATTCAACATACTTAGCTGTGAGTATCAAATGATGAGAAGTGGAAAGCTTCTTTCACAAGCCAATGGAAACCAGCCTAGGTTTATTGACAAAACATCCTCCACTAAAACAGGGGAAAAGTTTTAAACCATCTGCTGTGGCTCATGCCTGTTACCAACTCAGAATTAACCTTTATGAACTGATTACTCTTTCAGGAATCCTAATTATTGAAGCCCAAATTCTTTGGCCACTGAATGACAAGAGAGGATTCATTGGAAAAGGTCCTGATGTTGGGAAAGAGTGAAAGCAAAAGGAGAAGGAGATAGCAGAGGATGAGATGGATAGATAGTGTCATTGGCGCAGTGAAGATGAACTGAGGAAAACTCCAGAAGACAGTAGAGGATGCAGGGCCTAGCATGCTATGGCAATGGGGTTTCAAAGAGTTGGAAATGACTTAGCAGCTGAACAACAAAAATAAATCATTACCATAAAAACAGAAAGGTCTCAAACAACTTGTTTAATATAGCTTAGGAAAACTGCCAAGGTGTTTTGGTTTTAACTTTGTTTTCTATTTCACAGAAAATTTTCACAGAAAGCACTATGAGCTCAGCCATAGGAAACAAATGCAAATATTCACTTAATTAAGAGAAGATAAATTGATGGAGCTATGGGGCCAAAGACACAAGGACCAAAGGTTTGAGATTGAAATTTCTTGTTTTGGCAAATGTTTTGTAGGAAGGAGCAGAGATTCCTGAAGTAATTGTGGAAAATAAAAAAAGTGGAAGTAGCCAAATAAGCCTGCTGGTATACTTTGAAGTAGGCAATTGAATAGAAATAAGAGAGTAAGAAGAAAGGGGAAGATGAAAGGATGAAGGACAAAGAGTCTGAACAAATGTGAGAAGTGTATGTGCTTGGGGAACTTATTTTTAAAAAATCAAACAGGACAAGTGCTGGTTTGGACTGCATCAACAATCAAAGGCTCATGCCAATAGAACAGAATTGATATCCAGAGGTAAATGATGTTATAATCAAAGGTCTCAAAAGGAGTTGGAAGCCAGGAAAGGAAAATCAGGAGAAGATGGGCCAGGCACCAATCCTTAGAAGTCTGAAGCCAATGCTACAAAGTAAGAGTGGAAATGCCAAACTGGAATGAGCAAATTTGGATGAAATTGAGACAAACTGTGGACAGAGCAGAGTCTATCAAATAGCACAGAAGGCATCTATTCAGGCACTCAAAATATTTCTCTATTTCACATGGATTTTTTGACAATTAATGTTTATGGTACATCACTGGAATGTTGTTCACATAAACAAATTATACAACATTAGACATATGTGAATGCATGTCCCAGTCCCAGCCCAACTATCCTTGGAATGACACAAATAGTATTTCCCCCCACAAAATCTGCATCAAATCAGTTTAGTGCCTGAATCAAATCAAGCAGATTCCAATATGAAAAAGTATTATCTGTTCCCAGAATTGAATGAGGTACTGCACTACATTTCAAGATAATGTTGATGAAAGAGACTGAAGACATGGAGAAAAAGTCTTCTGGTGCCTGATACTATCCTTACCATATACAACTATTCTCCACAAATTTTCTGGCAGATATTGCCTCATCTGGTAGGGAAAGACAATTGAGGAGAAAGTTCATGAAGTAAGCAAGCTAAGAACTCTCTTGATTCCGATGTTGACCCAAGACAGAAGGGCTTCAAAGTTTACCATATGCTTGAAGTAAGAACATCTTACTTTTGAAAAAAACATCTAAAAGTGCTTTCCAAATCAGGTATCGAAAAATAAATCTGAAAGGGATTCTAGGATGTGAGCTTCTTTTATGGTTGAATGTCTCAGAAATTACATAGGCTCTGGGCAAAAGGTTGATGATTGTGCCCAGGAACCCAAGTAAAATTTAGGGCAGCCACTTCAGCTGTGATCACAAGTTGACAGAAGGAATACACTTATGAAACCAACTGCCTGTGACTGAGCCTGCTGTCTCACATAGCACAAATTAGTCCCCAAAGAATGATGGCAAAACCATGAGTTAGGACTCGTCAAAGCATTGAAAAATATATTAGCATAAGCAAAGCATTGTTCTTCAGTATACCAAACACAGGCATCCTCTCAATGGCTCAAAAGCAGCTGTTTCAAAGGAACTTTACCTCACTGTTCGATCAGGGGAAATGGTAACTTTTCTTTGGGTTTGTATTTTAACATCCAAAGCTGTTTTTTTTTTAAAAAAAACTTAGAATTGGGCAAATTAAGATATGTTTAAATTATTTATATGGCCAGAGGAAAATTTCTTCCATTCAGTTAGATTGCTTGTTCCTCTGACCCTTTATTGTCAACACCAACAGTTACACAAGTAAAATTCTGCAATGAGGCAGAGATATCTTCAGTATAGTGCAAGTAGTCTTCAACTTAGAACAGGTCAATTAGTGACCGTTCAAAGTTACCACAGCACTGAAAAATGGACTTATGACAATTTTTCATACTTATGACCATGGCATCATCCCCACATTCAGATGCTTATAATGGTTCATATTTATGATGATTGCAGCGCACCGTTGTCATGTGACTATATTTTGCAACCTTCTGACCAGCAAATTCAATGTGGAAGCCAGTTTCTCTTAACAACCATGTTACTGATTTAACAATCGCAGTGATTCACTTAACAAATGTGGCAAGAAAAGTTGTAAAATGGGACAAAAAAAGGCACTTAACAAACTTTTCACTTAGCAACATCAGTTCCGGGCTCAATCGTGATCATAAATCAAGGACTACCTGTATTTCATCAGCTTCCAAGCAAAGTTGATATGTCACAGATCAAAGAAAAGGACAGAATATGCAGTTTGTGTAGTGGAGCCATACAGGCAGTGGTGGGATTCAGCCAGTTTGCACCAGTTTGGGCGAATTGGTTGTTAAATTATCCACCCACCCTCGCTATCGAAGTGGATCCTGGGCAGTGCACTGTGCCGTAATTGAGAAAGGGCAATGGAGCAGTCAATGCAAGGGAATTCCTCTTTCTTCTCCCTGTTCCTCCTCTTTCCCTCATACCGGCTTCTCCATTGCCCATTTCTTCATTGCAGTGCAGTGCAGTGCACCTTCCAAGATCCACTTTGATAGTGGGAAGGATGGGAGATTTAACAACCAGTTCTCCCAGGGTCAGGTTGGCCATTGTGCAGTGGAGCTGGAGGATGAGGATGGACCAGGCCTCCCACAACAGCCAACCTGACCCTGGGTGAACTGATTGTTAAATTTTTTGAATCCCACCACTGCATAAAGGTATAAAACTCCAATCATGCCGAATGCTATCCCTCGCATAATAATTCACACATTCAAAATACTCCAAAGGTCTGAATAAGAACTTCAGAGAAAAGCTACATACTTTAGCCAAATTGATCAACTAAAGGCATTTTCAGTAACCTCAAAAATTAAACTTTATTGACTATGATAGCAGCTGCTAGGTAATCAGCTCTGTTAATCAGAAGTTAAATACAGTTCCAAGGATGAATTCTGCCCTTTTCGCCCTGCCCCTGAAGTTACAAAGGAAGCTCAGACTAAGCCTTGATCTGAGATAGTGAACTCTAGAAATACATTGCTAAGAAAAAGCTTCTATTGTGCTCTCTATAGATTTTGTATCTATGGGAAGGAAGGAAGGAAGGAAGGAAGGAAGGAAGGAAGGAAGGGAGGGAGGGAGGGAGGAAGGAAAGAAGGAAGGAAGCAGAAGGGAGGAGAAGGAAGGAAGGTTGATGTGTAGCTTAGTAACAGGCTGATTATTCCCATTAAATTTCCCATTAAAATAACTATTCATCCTTTCAGATAAGAAGTATGCAAATAAGGTTTGTAGCCTTCCAGCAACCCCTTTGTAAGATCAACCCAACTTTTAAATAATTTTCCTTTTAAAGAAAACAGTCCAGATTTTGCATGGCTGTTAGAACAATGAAATATGTTTTTGATTCTTCTTGGCCTCAAGCAAAGCTCCCCAGCCAAACAATGAAGCCTGTCATTTTGCCACAGCTGCTCCAAATTTCTGGAGTTTAGGAACACAAAACTAGAGTTTCAGAGCCTGCTGACCAGTTCTAGAATTCAATTTGATTCAGCTGGATAATCATGTGAGCAAGAGAAACAGGCCAAGATTGCCACACCAAAACAAGAAAATAAAGATGGACAGCATGACCTTGAACCAGTCATTTTCTCTCAGCCCAACTAAACTTACAGGGTTGTTGTTATGGAGAAAATAAGAGGATGGGGATGTTTTGGATAAGCTTGCCACCTTGACTTATTTGTGAAAACAGTAAAGGTGGAAAATAAATAAATAAATAAATAAACAAACAACAAACAATTCCTATAAAGTCAAATTCAAAATCATTTGTTAATGTGATCAGTCTTTGGAGAATTGCTAACATTCTGATGTAGATTTGGATCACGGACCATGGTTAACAACAGATTAAAGTTAAAATAGTGCTGAAAACAGTGACTTACATGCCACTTTCATGCCAATCGCATTTACAACTGTCACAGCAGCCCAACAATTAGGTGATCAAACTTTGGATGCTTGGCAACTGACATGTATTTACAAAGGTTGCAGCATCCCAGGGTCATGTGATCATGATTTGTGGCCTTTCAGGAAGCTTCCAATAAGGAATGGGGCAATCCATATTTGCTTAACAACCATGGTGATTTATTTAATAAATCCACAGCAAATAATGGAGTAGAATCGGGCACAATTCAGTTAATGACTGCATTACTTAGTCAACAAGTTCCAGTCCCAAGTTATATAACAAATTGAAAAACAGTTGTCTGTATTTTAATCTGTTTCCCTTTCTCTTTGCACACTAAATTCCTTTTGAAACTGTAGTTTTTATTTTCATTTAGGACTGACTAACTCTAAGTTTTGATTAGCCACACTTTGGCATGCAATCTGAATAAAAAAATATCTCCATTAAAATTTATTCATTTTCACAAAGTCTCTCTCTCCCTCCCTCCCCCTACCTCCTCATCTCTCTCTCCCTCTCTCTCTCTTTCTGAAAAAAAAATACATAAACATACACATATTCTTATACATATATTCTTATTTCCCTAATCTAGTAAAATATATACTTATCTGTATTTCTCTCTAGAATGCCCATTTTTTGCATTTATTAAAACTGAATGTTGCATATTTTAATAAAATGTAGATCTTGGAACAGATGTATATTGCACAGTTTCTAGTTGCAAACAGGAATGTATTTATATAAAAAGAATATAGAACAAAATTTTAATTTATTGCTAGATATTCCTCTCTCAGAAGAGTGCTTGGGAATAAAAGAAAATTAAATCTGAAGAAGGCCAGAATTTTTAATATCACCAGGAAATCCCAGCTATAGTGGCTTGAGAAGATGGCTGGTAAAAAATACAGGAAGAAAGCAGTACTCAATCATTTCTACACTACTGTTAAAAAAGAAATAGTTCGTTATACAGCAGCCTCTCCCAACTGAACTTAAAGGCCCTGTCACACTGCCCAACGGATGCAAAACGGACACAACGGACGAGCAAAATGTTCCATCCGGTGTTATCCGCTCTCAAAAGGGGCAAAAATTTGCATAACCGGAGCGGATACGGACGGGCTGGGGAGGATGTTAGGGCGGTATGGAAAAGCTGATGCCGAACGAAGCCTCGCAGATGAAGCTGGATGGGAGCGGATGGCACTCGGCAGGGCTTCCGGGAGCTCAGCAAAGCGGATGGCGAACGGATAAGTCAGATGCAGAGCGGATGCCACAGCAGATGAAGCGGATGCAGAGCGGAAGCTAGCGGATGCACAGCGGAAGCCTAACGGATGCCTGGCATTAATTGCGTGTGCGGGGGGAGCATTGCGCAGCAACATGCCGATATAAAGGGAACAGCTGCACGTGGCCAGCATTCGAGGAAAGTCCTGCTGCAGGATACATCGAGTCTTTGCCTGCCCTGCCTGCATGCCTGCTCAAGCCTTGCTGCCAGCCTTCCTGCCAGCCTGCCTCCAAGCCTCCATGGCCAGTCCTCCGTGCCAGCCTTTCTCTCTGCTGCCTGCCAGCTTGTGCCAGCCTGACTTTCCAGCCTCCCTGCCAGCCAGTCTGCCTGCCAGCCTTTGGTGCCTGCCTGCCTTGCCAGCCTCTCCTGCCAAGCCTGGCCTTCCTGCCCAGGCTTCTCTGCCAGCCTTGTGCCAGATTTCCTGCAAGCCCTTGGTTGCCAGGCTTCCTTGCCAGCCTTGGTGCCTGCCCAGCTCCCTGCCAGCCTCCCTGCCAGCCAGCAACCCCACAACCATGGGGAAGACGAAAGTCTAGCAACCTGCCGCATCCTGGCAGAGGGACAGGGCACCCTCCCCCCGCCCCACTCCTGCCCTGGACTCTGATTCTGCTGGGGCTTCTGCTGCTCTGGGCTCGACCTCTTCTGGTGCCTGGAGCTTCTGCTGAAGCTGCTCCTGGCGGTGGTGCTTCTGCTGTCGTACTCTGCTGCAGCTGCTGCTGGTCCTGCTCATCCTGCTCGTGCTCCTGACTTGCTCGTACTGCTCGTGCTCCTGGTCTGCTCGGCTCCTGGTGCTGCTGGTGCTGCTGGTGCTGCCTGTGCCTACTGAATGCTGCTGGTGCTTGCTGGTGCTGGGTCCCTGGTGCTTTACTCTGCTGCTGCTGATCCTGGCCCTGCTGATCTGCTGCTGCTGATGATGATGATTATTGATCCTGCTGGTGCTGCTGCTGGTGGTGGTGTGAGAAGAGCAGCCCCTACTACCTGGGAGCTCTCTGATGAGGGCCTTATTCTGGTCCTGCCAAAGGAGGAAGAAGTGTATGCGGGGACGGGAGAGGAGGCAATACTTTATTGAGGAGGAACATGAGGATGAGGTGCTGAGTGGCTGGAGAGGAGAATGACTATCTGTGCGGAGGGACACCGGGCTGTACAGGACACCAAAAAGGAAGCAGGCTGCTTGGGAGAGAGAGGCGGAGAGTATGGGTTACAACTTCGAGGTTGCTCCTCGGGTGCGTGGACAACATATTGCACACTGGTACGGGAAGCTGCACGCTGAAGAAATCTGGCCAGGCCACAGTTAGCTGACCAGGACAGAGAGACCTACGTCATGGCCAGGTGCAGACATTCCTGGAGGGTAATCACCACCGAGGAGCACCAGGAGCCCTCTGTCTACCCTCTCTCTCGGCACGCCTGCTGAAGACCCAGATATCTCCCAGCCGAGAGCTACAGTCCTGTCTCCAGGCAGGTTTCTGTGGAGCGGCCATGGCGGAGAACCCACGGACAGCTGTATGTAACCATGGTGGAGCGCGTGTGTGAGGACTCCCTGGTGGGTGGGAGGAAAGGGAGACATCGAGTTCCACCACGTCCGTAGCTGCATCCACGCCCCAGCTCCACCTCCACAGAAAGGCAGAGAGCCAGACAACAGGAGGGGCAGAGCCACACTGTCCTGCTGGAGATCAGGGACACATCCGGCACCAGCAAAGATCTCCTCTCTCAGCTGGTCCACACCGATCCTCATTCCTCCAAACTCAAAGCCCTTCCTCACCTAATGTCAACCAGGCCCTGAGGACATGGAGGATCCCCAGTGTGGTGAAGGACCGGATCACGGAGCTGCTTCACAACCTCCAGACCAGAGCAACCTGCTCCCACCCAGTCGAGGTCTGCTTCTCCACCCCAGGTTGATGTCCCTACCATACCAGGCTTCCCACAGCCCCTCACCACCAGTACTACGCGCTACCAGGAGGTCCACAGCACAGGCCAGCAGCCTTTCCATCCAGGCAATATCAATCAGACGACACCGTTTGCAACCGGTTCCCACTTGATGCCACGATGCCAGCCACGCCAATGATTGCCACTGAGGACAGCGATGCCACCCACACCACCAATGCACCCACGCCAGTCCTCACCAGCTGCAGACCAGACAGCCCAACTACACTACTCCTTTCCTCTATCTCCCACAGCCAGAGCCCGGTCTCAGTACATCTGTTCATCAGTACTGGGCTGACACCCATGCAATGGAGGAAGGGACCTCTCAGCATCACGGGTCTGAGCGCGTCTGAGAGCTTCCTCAAACCAACCGTACCGTTTGTCCTCTCGGGGCCAGGCATCCCAGTGGTGCTTCAGACCAGCACTCCAGCACCACCCACCTCCACCAGCACCTGGACCCTTCACCCCTGAGACTGGCACACCTCGAGTGACCAAACAGAGTGCCAGAGACTGTGGTAGTCTGAGCTACCTGTGAAGTTTATTTGGACACTTGACTGGGTCATATTTTTTTACAGCTTGTTGTTCAATAAAGTTTATCTTGATTCACACACTGCTTAATTTCCTTTTTTTTAGTAAAGTCCTTGGTGGAAACTTTTAGAATTGGTTTTAAGCCTTTGCCATGCTTGTGGGAGGTGTTTAAGATATACAGTGGGTGGCAGGGATACCTGTGGGATGGGTAATAACCTGTGGATGGTAAGGATGCAGTGGGATAGTTAAGTCATTCCAGTGCAAGGCATAGTGGGACTGTATGGTCCACCCTCCCTTGGTGCCACACCTATTGGCCCTTTTATTACAGTAATAATGTAATAAATGCATCCACACATGTCACACCAAACACCAAACCTTTATTAAACGCCCTGTTCATTGTAGGCCACCCACATACATGCCAATCTCATCCGTGTGTGAGACAGGCTGAAAGGAAGCACCCATTAATCATCTATCATCCTGTTCTTGCCACTCCACTGCTGCAGCTGGGATGTTGCCACCAGTGTCTCAGGAGGTTGCGCTGCCTTTCTTCTTCACGCGAGGCTCTGTTGGGGCCTTGCACATCGCTGAGTGTCCTATCGGGTTCCTCCCTTGCTCCATCCCCAGGCTCATGTTCTCATTGCCTTCGTGAAGGTCCACAAGGCCTGTTCTGCAGACGGGTATCAGGTGTGCAATGAGATTGTGCCAGGATGCAGCAAGCTTCCACGAATCCTCCTCACTTGTCTCTGGGCCATGCTGCATGATGGTGAGAAGTTACCTGGAACCTTTGGTCAGGATGCCAAAAGGCTTCTCCACCACCACCTTGGCCGCTGGACAGCCTGTAGTGAAGATCCTCTCTTCACGTGTGAGGCATCTGGAGGTAAGGGCTTCATGAGGTAGGGTTCGAGGAGAAGGCGTCATCCCAATGATGAAGTAGGGCACATCTTGCGTGTCGTTGTGCAGGGGGTCTGGATCTGGAAGCCCATGAGAGGTTGCTTCCGCCCCTCCTTGAGGTCCACTAGCGTTGTATACCTGGGCATCTGAACATGAGCCGTTGCCTGAAGCTCGATGTACATGAACTTGTAGTCAGCATCGACCATGGCATAGAAGGAAGATGCTGAAGAAGCCTTGTAGTTGAAATAAGTGGAAGCCCGAACTTGGGTGGTACTTGCAGGCCACGTTGCTTCCATCCTATGGCTCCAACGTGTGTGGAAGTTCCAACCTCTGGTCCAACTGCTCTGCAACTTTCTTTCCATCCTTCATCAGTGGAGGGGCACTGGAGGAGCTCCTGCAGGTATTCTTTGATGATGGCCTGCACCACTTCTCTGACACCACAATGCTGATGGTGTTGCGTGGCACCCTCCAGGCGTACTGCATGTTCTGTAGGTGGTCCCTGAGGCCAGGGTGGCGTAGAGTGAGTGCCACTGACCCAGGTCCGGCTGGGCCTGGAGGCTGGTGTTTGCCTAGGTCAACCCTTTGGGTGTCAGGTGCTTGCACAACTTTCAAACACGGCTGGAGGCATCCTCATGAGTTCTGGAATGCCCGAGTGTCTTTCTTCCTGAGCTCCAACCATCAGCTTGTTGTAACAGCAGTACTCTTGCTCTTCTTCTGATCCATCTTCGGACCATGATGCTTCTTGGCCGCCTCCTTTTCTTCCCGTGTAAGTAGAGTTCACAGAGCCTGTAGATGCTTTGGGCAGGTGTTGGGTGGGGGGGGGGGTGGGTTTGCGAAGGATGGTAGCTGCCAAAAGGATCTATGTTACGATCCGACGATGTGACGTGACTGGATGCTGTGGAGAGCAAGAGTCAGATGAAGGCTGCAGAGTCTGCCACAGCTGGTCTGCTGGTCTGAAAGTGAGATGCAGACAGTTGGCTCTGGCTTTTTATAGGCAGTATAGGTGTACGCCTTTTGCATCTCTAGGCATCTCTAGGCATCCTTGTAACAATCCTTAATATCTGAGATAGGCCCCTCTCGAAATGTTTTTTTCTGTTTTTAAACGCTTTGTTTCCGTGCTGCATCCGTTCTGCATTCCGTTCTGCGTCCTGTTCCGCTTCCTCCCCTGTGTCCGAGTGGATGCGAGTGCACGGATGCGTAGCGGATGCCTAGCGGATATAACGGATTGCGTAACGGATGCAGAACGGATGCGTAGTGGATGCAGAACGGACGGAATTGGATACAATTTTCCGCGCAAAAAGTTTTGAGGAGCACAAAACTTTCTAGCGGATGAAACATCAATAGACGGATGCTGGACGGATAGAGAGGAAGCAAAACGGAGGCCAGTGAGTACATCGCGTTAACCAAACCAATGGATGGTAAGCTTTTTTGTCCATTTTACATCCTCTTTGCATCCGTTGGTGCAGTGTGACAGGGGCTTAAGTGTAAATCTAAACTTCTGCAAAAAATCATTATTGGAAAAAAATCATTTTATAAACATCAAGTGTAATGCTAGCATCACATTGGTGGAATGTTCATGCCTGAACTCAGTTTTGCTAATGTTGCAAACACTGTAAAATGTGTAGGTTAGAAGAGAAATATATAGTGAACATTTGGAATTGTTTTGCCATTTTTGTACAAGGGGTTCCCTGAGATTTGAACATTATTTCATGGCTTCCTCCAGAAAGAAAAGGATGAAAAGGACTTTCTTAAAGCATGCATAAAGTATCCATGAAAACATCTGATTGTGTTTGACTTGAAGGATCAATAATGGAAAAAAATAGAATACCTAAGAAAGGAGTAGAGTGAGGTCCATCTATTTTGGGGAACTTCAGACCAGGATTCTTCTAGGATCTTTTGCATCCCATTGAATCCTTCCATGGAGTTTCCCTGATTCCATTTGCATCATTAAACTTCTTGTTTATAGGCTTACAAGCTGGGAAGAATCTAATAGGGATACTGGGTTGGACCTTATTAAAAGAGTTGTATTAGATTTTAGAAAAACAGGCAAGAAGCATGAAGGTTTTGGCTACCTCTGCTTATGGCAAACATATTAATGTATTCCATAACTAGCTATATCTGCCAGAAGGTTCCTTGAAAGTACAACTGATGTTCTCTGAAAATAATTGTGATTTTACTTTTTCAATTCACTGCCATACAATTTAGGGAAATAATGGTCTCTGTAGATGAATCTCTTAATATTTCAGAGAGTGAAAAACATTGATTTACAGTTCCGGTGAAAGAATTATAAAATCCCCCTAAAGTTCTCATAAAAATTCATTGGAACACCAAAAATGGAAGGGCAACAAGAAACAACCTAAGAACTTTCCAGTCATGTTCCTTGTGAAATATGCCTTTTAAATGTTTCTTCCTCTGTGTTTACTATAATAAAGAGATAGATGTACCTTATTGAGGTAAATGTCGGAAATGAAATAGCTTCTTATGCTTCACATTGTCTGGTGCCTGGAGCATTGTGGAACAGTTGCTTAAATTGCATTGGAGATTTCTACTTGCATCCATGCAGATATTCTATTACCATACTGACTATAGGAAGCTGATTTTCCTATTGTTTTCACCATTCAGTTCAATGTAAGTTACTAACAGGATACCATATGCACAATATATTCCACATTCTAACCTTTTTAAAGCCCTTTTTCTCTGTTTATCCTATATTCTTTGTCAGGTAATAACTTAAATTTCTCCTTGGCTTATTGCTCCCTCCATTCTTTCTGGCTCTTGGTTGTTGCTCCAAATAGTAGCTCTAATGCTTTGCTTCCATTGTTTGTTCTTTTACTCTGAACTTGATGCTAGAATGGCAATAGTAACTAAATCATGAATACACTGAGACTGAACAGATTAATTTATGGTAGAGATGTAATTTAAAAATGGGGAAAACCAAGGGGAACATCTCCAACATGTTATTTGTACCTTCAGTTGTTTGTACCTCTCACATCCAACACAATGTAAGTCAAAATGACCTCCTTATACAACATATAAATATTAGACAAAGATATTTCCCTTTATAGCACAAAAATGTACCTGATTGCAGCTACTTGTTTGTCAGCCTTCAAGATCTTCCACTATATCGCTTTGCATCTTTCGGCTATCATAAGTAACGGGGGGGAGGAGGGGGGAGTCTGGGAAGTGAGCTGGAGGTGTTACATTCTACTGTTGTATAAAATGAGGATGGGGGAGCATACATCAGGGTTAGGTTTCTATTTCTC
>BHFT01007827.1:6756-43689 GCA_004320025.1 Laticauda laticaudata | reverse complement strand
CCAGAGAAACCCCCGACTCCCACCCATTGCAACATTTGAAAATCGGCGGAGGCCTAGTCTATTGACAAAAAAATCACCGTGATCCTCCTTATGGCTTCCAGCACAATCACACAAATTACATGCCCCCTGGCCTAGCCGACTAACCCAGTAGACGATGAGCAGGAATGGAGTAGGCGGCAAAACATAGGACCAGCTTCGATGCCCTCGAACATTGATAAAGAACTACAAATCAACACAACACAAATAATAAAAACGACCGAAAATCCAAACAAAGGGGGGGAAATACAAGAAAATAATAAAAACCGCTTTTAAACTTAAACCCAGGAATAACATAACAAACAAAAAGTATGCAAAAAAAAAGACTACAGTAGAAAAGAAACTTGCCAAGAAGATCCCATTCGAAGTGCCACCCAGGCCAGCTCAACCTGCCCAGAGAAACCAGGAGGGAGTTTGCAATGGCCGCCGCCTTGAGAAACTCACGCAGTGGAATATGGCTGACTCACCCTTCCAGGCACGGTCCATGGAGAGAACCGGAAGAACAGCAACCTATCCGAATCGGTCGAATCTTCAGCCAGAAATGAACCGCTCAAGGTCAGTAGAGTCAAAGAACCCCACCTACTTGCACACTACGTCACCACATAGGACTGATCAAGAGGGGGGGGTTTCTGTATAAGGAAATAGACTCCTAATGCAGGATTCTTGATTGCTAAGAAAACCAATGGATTGTTCACTAGGAACCAATCCACGAGCTGCTGACCAAGTGGCAAAACTATAATACCTGTTGATTGGCTACAAGCGCGGCAGGCAAACCACTATAAAAGGGTTGCCACGACTTGAGCCAATGTTCCGTTTTTCAACTGCTGTTAACTAATAAAGACGTTGTTGTTGGAACCCGGTCTACCTCGCGTTTTTCCAGACGGAACATAAAGCTTCAAGATCTCTGTCCATTTCTTTTTTCAGGGCCAAGAGTTTCCCAAAACAAATCTCAGATTAATAGACCCACCCTGCGCTTCAAATCAATCTCACAGGACCTGCACACTCAGACTCCAATTTCAAGCAGTTCTGAGATACTACACATGCCTAGGACAATCCTTATAGTAATTCTGCAAAGGTATCTTCAGTATTTGTTTAGTACAGACTGGGTCACCCTAAACGGTGCCACTGTCCAGCTATACAATTTTTGCTGTTCTTCTTGATGCAAATTTATTTATTTATATTTCATATTTCTAAATCCCCATCTTCCTCAAAGAAGGGCTCTTATAATCCTTAATAAAAACCCTTACCTGTGCCCAGTCATTATAGACCTTCTATGGTTAAAAAGGGAAGCAGTCAAATCAGCTCATAAATAATGCAGTTGTGGCTAAAACTCCATTTGACGATACAAAAGAGAGAGAAAATACAACATAACCATTAGTTGTAATTAATTGTAATTCTAAAGGCTAGAAATATGTTTTTAAAGAGGGGTAGGATTTTTATAGTTTGTCAGATCTGTACCAGATGCTCTTATATAATAAAAATGACAATAGTTAACAAGAGTAGTACAAAGAATAATGAAATAAATTTCTGCCTTCTCACTGTTTCTTACATTACATTTATGGTGTTCCAAATGGAGAGAAAAATATTTATATTATTAAAAGTCAACAAAATCCAATAGGGAATATCTTTCTTACCAAATGTTCACAGCCACAACTTTCTAAATCTGGAATATAAATATACTGATAGTGGTTTGTGAACTCATTTAAAAACAGACGATTAGAAGTATGCTGCAATGATAAAACAAATAAACTGTAAGCCTCAAAGAAAAATTTTCATCTTTCATTCTTCAATGGTTTTAAATTGATTTGTTTTATTTGTTTTGTTGACTGGTTGTTATTTTTTTGCAATCTGTAATTAGTTAAGAAATATGCACTATTGATGGATATTTTTCTAAATTTCTATAGTATGACTTGTATACAGCATATTGCATAAATTCAAAAAATGCATAAAATTGCTTTCAAAAAAAGGAACTGTGCAGCAAAATAACTAATTGATTCCAAATTGCTGAACTGATTTTATTCCTGATTTTTGCATGTATTTAACATGTGTGGGCCTTTTTAAAAATCAAATAGTACCAAATATTTCTTCACTGCCTACAAGCCATTATGATTCATTCAGATAGAAAAGTTCAAGTGAGAGCTTTAATATTTAATTTATATCTACTATTTCTATTCTGAATTTTTCCTCTTTTTAGTGTTAGAATTTTTTAATTGTATAATGATATATACACACACTATTAAATATGGGCAGAGTTGGCATTATATGAAGTCATAATAGCCTAAAATGTTCAGTGCCTTTCTTTCCAACTTGAATTTCACTGTAACACTTGCTAAGCCAGAAATGACAAAGTTCTCTCTCCCATAACATTTCTAGCTGCCTTTTTAAGGCCATAAAAGGTAGATTTGGTAAATAAATATTTTAATATTTTTAAATGGAATCCAAGATTAGAACTTTCAAGAAAAGCTGTGAATTTCTCTTAACGTTAAGCTCCCAGCCATTCTGCATCTCCCATAAAGCTTTTATCTTAGCAGCCACCACAAAAATCAATCAACCATTTTTTAAAAATATTCTATGCTATGAGAACCTGCAAGGCAGGGGAAGAAATTTACAAAATCAATATATCACAATAAAATCTGCATGTTCTAGAATGTTCATAAATACCAGATCTAATAACTAAATGGAAAACAATACATTACTTCTCATTCTGGTAGAAATTTCTCTGATCATATGAACAATTTATTTCTTTTCCAAGTGCTAAGGAATCATTTTATGGACAAGATCAAGGTCTCGGCTTTTCTTTATCTTTAAATTGGATTTAGATCAGAAATCCAATCAGAGGGGGATAGAAGAACACTGTCTTCTAACCACCATTCCCTTTATAAAAAGGGGCATGCAGCCACTTTGCAGAAAGGGGGCAAATCTCAATAAATATTCTCAGAAAAATATATTTCAATAATGTTCAGCTCAGCTGCAGAGAAAATAGAGAAAGGAGCACTTAAGGCACCATAGCTACACATGCCTCCCATTTGATGGTATGCAGGCTGCTAAACAATGGAACATTTCATATATTATACAGAAGGATCCATTGTCCGTTGCAAATTAACATTCCTTTGCAAGACAAAAATCGCCTTAGCAACAAAACTGCAGATTTCATACAAGCTGAACATCTTTCCATGCACTTTGATGCCAATAAACCTGTCTGCATTTTCACAAGTAAAAATTAGGATCAGAAGTTATTGGTGAGAGTTTATTTCACTCTTTGCAAAAGACAGATATTATTTTACCTTTCAGGAGGATTTAGACTCTCAAACATATATTTCAACAGACATTATTTTAAGATTTTGTAATGTTATTCTTATGAATGCCAAAGGGAGGGAATTTTCAAAGCCACTTTAACAAAAATGGGAATATGCGTTTTTAAGCCAAAAATAAGCAGTGTGCCAGAATGAAAATGGATATGTGATGTTTCTTAGTGGAACAGAGGTTAGTTATTTTAAACATTTTCTCAGCTACTTTGTTTCTCTTAGATTTCATTTGTGCTTGCGTTTTTCATTTGTCAATTATTCAGAGAGAATCTCAATTAATCCATCAGATAAACCATCACTGTTTGCCTGTTCTTAAAATTAAAAAACATGTTGCTGGAAGCACATGACTTGATATAATGATACTGTTCTTTTAAAACAACTGCTAACATTGCCAGCAACATAGAAGTAATACAGTATTAGCTGCTATATTTGAACCATAACACATCGTGATAATAACACTGGTAGGCAGGAGAGAGGTTGCAAAACATGCTTTCACTGGCTACGTGCATCTTGCAGTCAAACTCATCTCTGTACTAAAATTTTGCCAGTTAAAAACATGGATAATTCTTCTCCAAGTCTATCCCAATAGATTTTTTTTCTCTTGCAAAACAGACTTAACCTTTCTGAGTTGGGGAATTTGCCAGTAACCCACAGAGTGATGGTCTTCATAGAGTATTTGGATTTATGGAGCAATTTATTATTTCCTGAAATCATTCAGTAGCTGGAGGGGGGTACTCTACCTCCCAACTCCAACTGAGAACTCTGCAAGCAGCGGGGGGAAAGAGAAGGAGCTTTCAGATCTATCCTTTATAATGCCTTGGTCTCACAGACAGGATGTTTATGGAGGTCCAGAAAGCATCTTTCCTTTGTAAACCTCCTAAGCTTCCCCATTATTTGCTTTTTGCTAGCTGTAAATAAATAAAAAGAGAAAGAGAGATGGAACAGTTGTGCAATGTCTTTTGAGAGGAACAGCTAATGGAATTGCTTGTCTGGAAGCAATTCAAGCTGGAGACAGCTTTCTGACAAATTCTAGAATATCCAGCTGAATGCACAATTGCTGATCAACGTGCCCAAAATATGCATGTGAGAACACCAACATCACATAAACCATGTTGTTTCAGATGCTACCAAATTACAACTTACTAATTTTGTTTGTTTTCATCATCATCACAAAGATGCCAGGAATTTTAATCCTGCAGCATTTATGAACCAAATATATATAGGAGATGCCATCCCAAATGTATTTGTGGGACCCCAAGTGCAAACCATTGAATAAATCCTGTGTTATGCATTAAAATGTTAACTAATTCTTGTCGTGTGTGTGTGTGTGCGCGCGCGCGCGCACGCACCTTTTCCTCCTCTGATGTCTCAGCTTCTGGGCCCTCAAGCCTAATATTAGCAAAAAGTGGGACATCTTGAGAGGATATGCAAGGATATGCACTTCCAGTCAGCTGTTGTCCCAGTAAAATGTAAAACATATTCTAAGATGAACTGCAAAGATTTGAATAGGCTTCTATGCCCACAATAGTAAGCCATTGCTATATTAACACCAGATGGCATTATATCAAATTTTCCCATGATTTAGTTCTATGAACAACCCCAAACGTTATACTCAAATCCAAATTAACATTTGAGAAGTAATTCAAAGTAACTGCTTACGATAAATGTTTCTGACATATATTATAGGAAGTGAGACCGCACCAATTAGCAATCTTAATTAAATGCATTTATCTGTGTTGTTACTATACAGAACCTATTTTTATCAGAATAACATCAACCAGGTCTTATCATAGTCCACCCAAGTGTACTGAATTAGAATTAATTGTTATAGTTTGCCAACTCACACTTTCAGATTAAAAAATGCACTAAGATTTTGAGATAACATAAAGTGTGAAACTATGCCTTTATTATAAAGAAAATGAAATGGTACTGAACTGTAGCGGAGAGGAGGACACCAATGTTAATGTTAAGAATAGTGCAATGAGTTGTAATCATGGACAAATTGCTGTGGATTTCACCCTTGTGCTCACTTAGCAGTGGTATTGGCAAAAGGATAGCTAGGAGTTGCCGGTTAATATTCTACTGTGTCCCATAAAATATGATCTAGTGTCTCTCCAGAGAGTTGGGAAAATTAAAAGGGTGATTCTTGAGAATCAAATTTTAATGTAAAAAGCAGAACAGAGCAGTGATTCTTGGACCACAACATATATACCCAAGAACATTAGAGTACTTGATGGCAAGCATAGTCATTTCTCATTAATAATCAGTAATATTGAAATAAAATTTCTGAAAGCACAGGTGCTTTAAGAGTTGATGGACAGACAAGAAAAGGCAGGTCCATTTCACTGTAACCAGGTTTGCTAATCATAAGATATGTTCCTCAACTATATTATGAGATTTGGAAAAAAGCAAGAATGGAGCAAGCATAATATACTTGGTGTGCCAACTTTGAGTGGACTTAGAGTGTATCTCAAAATGAATAAATCCCATCAATGTCAAGAAAGATGCAATATACCGTTATTCTAACTTTAAATTCTGATATATTCTGGATATAAATATTTTCACAAATGCCAGAACTAATTAAGATCTACCAGTATGATTAAAAATATAATTATTATAACTGTAATTTGTTCTGCAAACACCAAGAATTCCACATGGGAAAAAATTCTATACACAGCAAAAGCATGTTTGTTTTATATTTTACAAACCACAATCCCAATTTTCAGACAAAATATGGATATAAATAGTAATTTTTTCTTTTTTTGGTGTTTTCATACATACTCTGAGTTCAAAATAACTACTTTAAATTTATGATTGCCAAGGAATAAATTTTGATAATGTGACCCTGAGGATTCTGTAAGTCGTAAGCGCAACGAATGGTTGTAAGTCTCTTTTTTCAGTGCTGTTACAACTTTGCTTATACAATTTGCCATCAGAAGTTGTAGGTGCTTCATCAATGGATGTTTTTAAGAAGAGACTGGACAGTCTCTTATAGAGCTGGAAGGCACTGGAGTCTTCTAGTCTAGGGTTCTCCAACCTTGGCCATTTTAAGCCTGGAAGACTTCAACTCCCAGAATTCCCCAGCCAGCTTTGCTTGTATAGCTTGTAGAGTTTTGCTGGCTGGGGAATTCTGGGAGTTGAAGTCTTCCAGGCTTAAAGTGGCCAAGGTTGGAGACCCCTGTTCTAGTCCAACCCTCTATTCAAACAGGAGACTCTATACCGGGAGATGGCGAACCTATAGCATGCATGCCAGGCATGCATAGCTCTCTCTGTGGACACACTTGCCATCGCCCCAGTCCAGCTCCATTGTGTTTCTCCATCGTGTTTCTCGCCATTGTTTGCAGGGAAACAAAAGTTTGTGAGACTTTCTTGCGAAGTTGGAATTGATTGAATGAACTTTTTCACTCACACACTTCCTGCAAACTGCCGGTGTTGGGATGCCCTGCCTCTCCACTGGCCAGCTGGTCTTTGGTGCACTCCTTCTGGGCTCGTTGGGCTCTGGACATCAGATTCCCACCACCCAGCACCAGTTCAGGAGTTCCTTACCCACTCTACCCCCGGGGGTAGAGAGAGGAGGGAGGGAGGGAAAGAGAGAAACAGAGAAAAGGAAGGAGGGAAAGAGAGAGGGAGTGGGGAGAGAAAAAGAGGGAGGGAAAGAGAAAGAAGGGGAAAGAGAAAGGGAGGGGAAAAGAGAGAGAGAAAGAGAAAGAGAGGGAGGGAGAATGGGAAAGAGAGAGGGAGGGAGGGAAAGAGACGGGAAAGGAAATAGAGGGGGAGGGAAGGTAATAGAAGGGGAGGGAAAGAGGGAGGAAAAGAAAGAGAAAGAGAGAGGGAGGGAGGAAAGAGACAAATGATCTTACAAAAGTTTTTCTTTTATATTGTTGCTAAATTTAGTATTTCAAAAGCAGGGAAAAAATGAAGGGGCATAAAAGTACATTTATCACGTTTTTCTTAGAACAATTAGCTGAACTCTGCCTTGTTTATCATTATTTTAGATAGTAAAACCTCAGTATTCAAGATAAATTGCTGTTTTGGTACTTTGTGGTAAATAAGTGGATTTTGGATGCAGTTTCGGCATTTGGTCTCGAAAAGGTTCACTATCATTGCCTTATACCATTTCAGATAAGAGACTGGTCTCTTCTCCTGCTTGAGCAGGGGGTTGGACTAGAAGACCTCCAAAGTCCCTTCCAGCTCTATTCTGATTGATTTCAACAGTCAACAAATAGTTGTAAGTCACTGCCTGTATATATGTGTGTGTGTGTGTGTGTGTGTGTGTGTGTGTGTGTGTGTGTGCGTGTTTCAGCTTCCTTTGGGTATTATCCCACTTCATTGTAGTGCTTTTAAAGTTATTACCAATGTTTCAGCAGAATCTCATCTGCCATCATCAGGCTTCTGTATTGAGTTTGTATGTGGGTCAGGGCTCACAGCCATTGTTTTAAATTTGAAGCTAGCCTTATTGTGGCAGGATGTTTTTTTCTACATCCTGATTGGTTGGGAGTCTTGGTCTGTTTTTATTGGACTTGGAGTTTGTTTGATTGGTGTTTCTGGTTTCTTCTTGTCTGTTTGTGGCTTTGATTGGCTGGCAACACTCTGTTCCTGTATTGGAGGCTTTCCAGTGCAGCTTGGCTTCATGTGAAAGGACAGCTATTATCTATTAGGAAGCTAGGTTTCATCTGGGTGCCTGGTGGGGGGGTGTTTGAGCTGGAGGTATCAGAGGGAGTCTATTTGTGCCCAGGTGTTTGCCTGGCTTTGTGGTGTGGAGATCTTTCTATTTGAGAGTGCAGGCTTCCAAATATTTGTGGCTTTCATTGCCTGGCAACACTGTGTTCCTGTATTGGAGGCTTTCAGTGCAGCTTGGCTTCATGCCAGCCATCGAAGCCACAAAACAGACAGAAGAAACCAGAAACACAAATCAAACAAACTCCAAGACCAATAAAACACAGACCAAGACTCGCAACCAATCAGGATGTAGAAAAAATCATCCTGGACAACAGTAAGCTAGCCTCAAATTTAAAACTAACGGCTGTGATAGCCTGACCCACATTACAACTCAATACAGAAGCCTGATGATGGCAGATGAGATTCTGCTGAAACGTTGCTACAACTTTAAAAACACAACTACAATAACGTGGGATAATACCTGAAGGAAGCTGAACAGCACACATGTAAGTAACCACGAAAACTTTAAATATATATATATACATATATATATATATTCAGTGAATTTTAAAAATAAGTTTCTTTTAAAAAAGCTCTATTACAGAGTGCTTTTTAAGTGATCCAGATAAAGAAAAATTAATCCAGAACAGCTTGCCACGTACATATATGGTTTGCTGTCCTTTTGAGCAGTTTCTACCTCATAATATAAATCAGCGTTTCCTAAACCTGAGTAAATAACCAAAATTGGGTAAAAAGTTATTTTTCTTTGCATAACAACATATAAATCCATCAATGGATTTGCAAAGCAAATGACTGAGCTTGGGTCAAGCAGTTAATGTAAAACGTTATCTGAAGAAAAGAAGGACCATTTTGGAGTCTCCCTGGTTAACAATTCACAATGAATATCCTGTGATAGCTAGGAAGGCCATAGTGCAATTATTTCCTGTGCTTCGCACTTGTGCACGTGAAGTCAGATTTTCCACTCTTCCTTTCCTAAAGAACACAAAATGAACAGTTTGATGAATCTGGAAATGTTTTGGATAATGAAGGAAAAAGTTTGGGAAGCATTGATATAGAGTAATGCTCCCCAACATGGCAACTTTAAGATGTGTGGACTTCAATTCCAAGAATTCCCCAGCCAGCCAATTCTCCATGTTGGCTGGGGGATTCTGGAAATTGAAGTCCACCTATCTTAAAGTTGTCAAGATTGGGACATTAATATAGAGGGTATCAGCACACCAATTAGATCTCTCCAATTGTAATCCAGCAATTGCAAAGCAAAATTGGAATCCATGCAAAATATTTTTGGTCTATCTTCTATGTCACTCTAAGAGTGGTCAATGTAGATTAAAAAGAAGAACTAAAAAGTCTAAGTGACCAAATTTCTTTCCAAATGAACTATTTCAAGTTCATCATACCTAGGACAGCTTAATGGATTAGTACTCCCGGGGAAGCAAACAAGCTTCAAATTTGAATGAGCTTTGAGCCAAGTGACAGACAGAAGGATTGATTCAATGTCAAAGCCCCTTTCAATTAAAACAATGATCCTGAAAAACCTTGGAAGACAATGCATCTGTCCCTTGCAGGAATTGTGGATCTCAAAAATATTTTATTCAACTTCATGCTGTTGCTTCATGTTGCAAAAGAAAATGGTCACTACCAATGTAAATAAATACACATACTTGCAGCTTTTGCCAGGGTATCTGGCAAATGTTCCATCCAGATAATTTGGCTTGGTATTTTCTTTAGCTTTGTTGATAGCATTCACATTTTTAAAGTGTGATTCAAAGCCTTGATCAAACACTAGAACTAATCTGGCTCAAAATGGGCTGTTTTTAGTGAACATGATGCAACCTAAAGCAAGAATTTTGAAATTGTCAGAGAGCCCAGCAATGACCTCAATACATGGAAAAGAAGAGACAAACTTCAGCAGTACGTGTGAACAATTATGGGATGAGAAATCCACCAACTCCATGAAGACTTTCCTAACAAGAATGCTTCTTGACTAGACTTCTTTTCTGTAAACTGCAAAATAATTCAAAAGTTTTCAAAATGGGAGCTGACAATCAGGAATGAAATAGAGTTGTATGCAGATTACAAAGTAGGGTTTACTTGGACATGCACTAGTTAAGAGCCAGAGATCCTAGAGGCCATCTAAATCAGGGTGTCAAACTTCATTTCATTGAGGACCATGTCAGGTTGTGTTTGAACACAGGAGGGCCAGGGGGCATGGCCAGAATGGGCATGGTCAGCTTGCCATCACTCATCAAGGTTCCGTTTTTAGCCGCAATAGCCTCCTGCAGCCCTCTGCCAGAGAAAACGGAGCTCAGGGAGGCCTGCCTGGGCTCCGTTTTCAGCTGTGACAGTCTCCTGCAGCCCTCTGCCAGCGAAAACAGAGTTCTATTTTCGCTGGCAGAGGCACTGCGGGCCAGTCCTTCATTGTTTCCAGGGCGGCTCCACAGGCCAGCTCAAATGAAATACGGAAAAATTTTGAGTCTTTTTGCATTTGGGGCTTTTAAGAAACAAAACGTTAACCTTTAAAAATTCTTAAGGTACTCATTTTATCTCTTAAAATTCCTGAAAACCTTCCAAAATAAGTTCCAGAACAGTACTGTTTAACTCACAGCCTGCAGGCTGGATGCATCATGGGCTGGCCATGCCCACACCCAGTTTAGCGAAGGGGAAAAAAGTCATAATATGTCACATGACGCCACCATGATGATGTGAGTTTGACACCACTGTTCTAGAGTGTGGCCCTTGACATAGTGTGCAGTTTGATTCCAACTTCATGTAAATAGAAGTTGCATAGTCAAACATAAGAGTAAAGCTATCAAAATCAATGATTAACCTGAAAATATCCAATTTGCAGATCAAATTTAAAATGTAAATGTAATTACTCAGTTATATTATAAAATATCCAGTGCATTTTGAAGTAGGGGGGAAAAATGGTAACCATATCTGTTAAATTTCTTCCAATAATAATAATTTCAATAATTCTTGCATTTATGATGTCTACAAGATAATTAACTTCATTTTATTACTTGGTGGTTTTCTAGGTTAAGTGATTATTTTTAGTTTGGATCTTATCCATGTAACTATAGGTGCATATACATGTAGTCCTTGTCTTATAATATGTCACAACTGAGTTCAAATTTTGTTGCTAAGCAATACAGTTGTTAAAAGAGTTTTATCCCATTTTATAACCTTTTTGTTCAGTGAATTATTGTTAAATGAACCAATACAGTTGTTAACTTGGTTGTTAAATTAATCTGGATTCCCATTGACTTTGCTTGCCAAAGAGTCACAAAGGTGATCACATAACCCCATACTGCAAATATGAACAAGCTGACAAGTATCCAAGTTTTGATCATGTTATCTTCAGGGTTACTACAATGGTTGTAATTGTGAAAAACAGTCACTTCTTTCAATGTGCTTTTTATTTTAAAGAGTCACTAAACATATAGTTGTGAGTTGAGGCCTATCTGTAGTCTGTGACCCCAAAAATTGTAAGATTCCTCAATTATTGATTTTTAGAAAAATTTAATTTGCTGAATTTAAGAATAGATCCACTGAGAAAGATAACGGAACATGGACAGAATTTAAGTTCTTTCTTGAGATAGATATGCTTTCTATCCTGAGCACAAATACTATTCCACTCAATGAGCTAACCACTTATTGTCAATATACTGTAAACAAAACATGTAGAAGGACTGAAAAAAATTCACAATGTAGTAAGAAAAAGAACGGTACATTTTAAGATAACATAAAGGATGGATGATTCTGTGAAAAATTCATATATAGGAATATAAATAACAGTTGACAGGATTCTGATTATTTGTGATTTATGCAAAGTAGAATTGCACAGCTGCATCTTCCATAGAAACTCTGCTTCTTCGAATAAGAAAAAAGAAATGTATGCTTAAAGAATTCATGTTTATTCCCATTTATATCTTAAAATGCAAATATTCATTACAAACATATAGACACACTGCATGTTCCATGGTAAAAAGAAGAATATTATCTTTACAAACTATTAAATCACCATCATGAATCTGTCTGAATATGCTAACTCTTAATTTCTTATTTGTATCATACCTAACAAAGCTATGAACTGAAGAAAGAAAACATTTAATTTTCAAGATTATTCAGAAGAACTCAAAAGAATACTTCAATTGAGAATTTTTCGAAGTACGTGAAGAAAGTTCAAAATTCCATATATATTTGAGTTCTCTATTTCAACTTGTTACATCACAGCCATAATATCAACAGCTTGTCACATAATATTAGTTTATTACTCATATTTCTCATAGTGACCTGCATTTTTTCCCTCTCCCTCATTATCACTAAGAAAAATTATCCACATCGTTAGGACTTTAACATGTTTACAGAAGGTGGTAGAATTCTTATTTCATGCAAAGCGATTAGAAACCAAGTCAAAATTTAACCAGGGTTCTTACTAATAAGCCGCCTAAAGCCTCTAGGTGAAATGGGCAGCATATAAATCTGCCACATAAATAAAGGAAAGACAAAAGTCTGCATGTCAGCCTAGAATTTTTCTATATTATCAGAATACTTTTTTCCTAGTATCTCAAGCACAGGGAAATCAGGAGATTCAGGCAGTTCAAATGAATGTAAAGATTTATTGCAAGCTTAATTCTCTACAAGAATCTGACCAACTAATGGTCAAGGGAAATGAGTGGGAAATAAGAGAGTTATTCAAGGTGGGCTGGACTTAGATCTCTTGCGGGCACAGAGGGACTCATGACTCTATCTCATCAAGCCTCTCTCTGAGGCTTACCCTGGTCATCTCCTATAGTATCAAAAGCAACTCAATTAATATCCAAGACTAATTAACAATAAGTAGCATTATGCAAAATCACTTTTACCAATAAAGGAGAATATTTGTGGCTCAAGGATGAAACAAGGGGACCTTGGTGCTTTCTGAGCTTTGAGTTTCTTGCAGACATTTCATTACCCCAACTAGGTAACATCATCAGTGCTAGTAAGGAGTATTATTTGCTGTCAGTTTATATTCTGGTGGCTTGCCTGTCAGTGTTGGTAGGGGTGATCTTAAGAGATTTTTCTGGCTGAAATATTTACTAAATATTTACTAAAGTATGAAGTTAACCTTGGAGTTAATTTATGCTGATCTGAATGCTGATTACTGCTGAAAAGGTACTGGATAAATCAATTCTATTCAAATCTTTAGTCAACATCCTACATAGCAATTCAACTCTAGGCAATTGCAGAAATGTATCCTTAGTATTTAAAAATGCTTAAATTGATCATTTTTATTTATTTATTTCTTCTATCCTCCCTTTTCATCTTGATAAACTAAGGCACAGAACAAGAGATAGGAGTTTTCTGTACCAATTACATAGCAGCTGCTTTCATAAATATTCAGATGTGATTGAAAGCTATTTCATAATCTGATTATATTGCTGAACAATGAAATAGCTGTTGAAATGCAGATACAAATTTGAAATCTGAAACAGAATTTGTTTTTAGTATTGCCTCTACAGAGATGCAAGTCCCTAAAACTAATGTTTAATGTATACCTGTTCGGTCGATACCAATAAAAATCAGAATTGTGCAAGTGCTAGCATTCATTATCCTACCTTATGATGACGAAAAAGCAAGTTTACAACTAAATATCACAGCCCTGAGAAATCTATAAGAAGTAAGATTGTAAGTACAGTTGCGATTTTATTTAATAACCTCTTCATTTAACAAACATGATTCCAGACTCAGAGGATCATTAAATAAATATTACTTGCACTTTATTCTGAGAATAATAGACTTTTTTAAATAAGCATCTTGGAAATCCTTATTTAAACTGAACCATGCTGGATCATAAATTTAGCCATTTCATCTAGTCCAAAAACAGCCTAGTGTCAGTCTTGCAAAGAAGATCAATAAGAAACCTGCAGATGAGCTAAGACTATAGGTAATCCTCAATTTATGACCACAATTGAGCCCAAAATGTAAATTGCTAAATGAGAAATTTGTTTAGTGAGTTTTGCCCCATTTTATGACTTTGCTTGCCACATTTGTTAAGTAAATTGCTGCAGTTGTTAAATTAGTAACCCAGTTGTTAAGTGAATCTGGCTTCCCCATTGACTTTGCTTGTCAGAGGTCGCAAAAGCGGATCACGTGACCCCAGGACACTGCAACAGTCATAAATGTGAGTCAAGCATACAAATGAAAATCATATGACCTTGAGGATGCAGCAAAGGTCATAAATGTAAACAATGGTCATAACTTACTTTTTTCAGTGCCTTTGCAACGTTGAATGGTCACGAAGTCAAGGACTACCTGTATGTTGTTGTAAGGCTATATTAACAGAATCTTGAAAGTCTGAAAGCACAAATATCATTTTCACAATCCAAAAAATTAGGGAAGGTCTCTTCTGAGTCTCTTTTCCTTTTATTATGCAAGAGTATAGTCAAGAACTAACCCTTATCTTATTTCTTATCTGTTCGTTCCCTGAACTGCATCACTTCTCTCCCTATCTTCCAAGGTCTTTTGCACATGTCATTACACCTAGAAACTTCAATTTCTTTAACTTCAAACATTTGCAAAACATACAATGTAGGTGTGTCTGTATACACACCAAGAGATCATTTAAGATATTATGATATGGCAAAACAAATTGTGCAAGCCCTTGTTAAGAGTCAGCTACCTTCTACAAAATTTTACTTAAAATCTAGGAGGAGGGGGGGAACCTCAGCCAGTTGTGATGATTTACTCCACAAATCATGATGAACCAAGCCAGGGATTAATCTAATTTGTGAAAACGGTCATGATCTCACCAATTTAAGTCGCTCTGCTCGGTGACTAATCTGTAAACTGCAGCTTTTCTTGGATCATAAGAGACCACAACTCAACACACAATTAGTTAATGTACATCAGGCCATATCACCGAAGGGTGGGACTATCACCAGACAGTTTGGAGCTATGTTGACCCCTGCATCATTTTTAAGATGAATTTAAGTATAGGTAGTCCTCAATTTAACAAATAATTCATTTAGTGACCATTTGAAGTTACAACAGCACTGAACAAAATGACTTATGACCAGTGGTGGGATTAAAAAAAAACTTTACTACCAGTTCTGTAGGTGTGGCTTTGTGGGCATAGCATGGAGGGCAAGGCAGGGGAAGGATACTATAAAATCTCCATTCCCACCCCACTCCAGGGGAAAGATACTGCAAAATCCCCATTCCCTCCCCACCCCACTAACCTGCTTTCCAGCTCCATTCTCCTGTGTAGGGCAACCAAAGAAGAACAGCCAATCAGCTGGGAGGCAGAGAATAGATGGGGGCAGGGCCAGTAAGAGGTGGGATTTGCCGGTTCTCTGAACTACTCAAAATTTCCACTCCCGGTTCTCTAGAACTGGTCAGAACCTGCTGAATACTACCTCTGGTTATACCACCTCATTTTTCACATTTACAACCATTACAGCATCCCCATGGTCACACAATCAAAATTGGAGCATTTGGCAACTGGCCTGTATTTGTGACAGTGGCACTATCCTGGAGTCATGTGATCACCATTTGTAACCTTCCCCAGCTGGCTTCCAACATGCAAAATACATGGGAGAACAAGGTTTGTTTAACAACTGTATGATTCACTTAATTGCAGTAAATTGTTTGACAACTGTGATAAAAAGGGTTGTGAAATTACCTACTTAACAACTGCCTTGCTTAGCAACAGATATTTTGGTCTCAATCGTAAGTCAAGGACTATCTGTAGAAAGAATGAAAGCTGGGGACAGAATAGCTGCACTTCATTTACATTTTTGGAGAACTGAGACAGAGATTTTAATGGATATAACAACGATTTGCTTCCCAGAGAGCTTCTACTAAGGATACCACAAATGTATTGAAGAACTCTATTCTGGAATAGAATATAGGAGAATTCTATCTTAAATAAAGAATTCTAACTATCTGCTGCCAGTTTGAGATTGTGTTGTTTTCCAACGGAGGTTTTGTAGCTCTATTGCTATACGGATTAGGGTGGGGCTGAGGGGTAGGGCATACTAAATTTTGTCAATGCAATCTCATAGATTGTCCATCATTATGCTGCACTGTATGATAAATATCTCAGAAATTGCTGCAGAGAAAAATATGACGAGAATGCTGGTGACAAGGACAAGCACAATAATCTATATGCAGAGAAAGGATTACAGAAGAAGGGGTGACAAATTTGGATTAATTGCCAGAGGCAGAATGTCTAAATCAGTGTTCGTTAACCTCGGGGATTTTAAAATGTATGGATTTCATTTCCTGGCTAGGAATTCTGGGAGTTTAAGTCCACACATCTTACATTTTCTTTGGTTGAGAAACACTGTTTTAGATACAAACTTAGGCCCAACCAGTTCAGAAAATGAACTAGGATGGCATTCTGCCATGTACAGATAAAGCATCCTGGGAAAGATCCAAAAATGGGGAAGGGCAGATGGTTTCAGGCAAAGCCACACTAAAGAGGAATAGCAAAAATGTGGCATATTTTCATATTTGAAAAACAGTTAAATCTCAGATAAAGACTAAAGCAAAATTCACTTAGGAGGAGGGAAACCGCAAAGAGATTTTTTTGTGGAACAGCAAAGAGTTTTTGTTCCCCAGAGAGACATTTATTAATATAAAAGTATGCAAATAAATTAAATAGATATCAAACTAATGTGCATACACATTAGGGTCAATGGGTTGTATGAAAATTTACATAATCATCTATAAATTGGTTATCTGGTTTTAGAACAGAAAACAGAGAACCTGTATAACTACAGTGAGAAAAAAGCCATTAAATAACTGCTATCATTAGAGAAAACAGTACTCAAGAAAATTAATAACCCTATTAGCCATGGATATCAGAATCTGCCAAAGACTTCCAAATAAACCGGGTCCACAAATTATAGCACAACTGATATGGATGTGTTCTAGAAGCAAAAACAAAACAGAAATCTTCCAATGAGATTGTGGGAAGAAATATCCATCTGATTCAATTCTAACCCAGGAGAAAGACATTGGAAACATAGAGGCTGACTGGAAAGATGGTTTATTGATGAAGCAGAACCACCATAGTTCTGGCCAGCTGACCACATGGAGTTGAGAGCGATGTGTGTGTATTATACCTTCTTTAAGCTTTGCACTTCTTGTTCCTATGCAAGAACATTGTATTCTATTGGCTGCTATCAGATTACCATGGGAGCATGTAGGGGTTATGTAAGGGTCATAGCTGGCTCTATAGGCAAAGTACAAATCCTAGAAGTTTGTCCAAGCTAAGTTTGGTTGAAGTTTCTGAGGATGATGCAATGAAGGGGCTGTTCTTAAAGGGTGTTGGAAAATTCCTATTGTGGCTTAATGGCTTTGCCCTGTGTTAGAGCTTGAGTGAGGGTATTTGCTTATGAATAGAGCTATCTTTCAATGAACTGTTGGTCAGTATTACTTGGTCTGTTGTATGAATGTTTATGTGTTTTTAGAAGGCGGGGGATTTTTGCGGGTGGGGAGGTGTTTGGGGATTGTCATGTGTGTGTGCATGTTGAGTCTGGTCTCTGGGTGTTATGTGAATTTCGTTGTATGTATACTGTATATATACGTACAATGGCAATAAAGAATTCAATATCTAGTTTTCAATCATTTCTTTATCTCTTAAGGACTGATATCTGCTGAGGGCTATTAAGAGGGTGGGGGCTGCTTTCTGTCTCCAAGAGCATGTTTCTTCATTTCTCCCTTTAGGGAAATAAAATGTTCGGTCTTTTTAATATTCCTCAAAATATTTCATTCTTCTAGGAGAGTGGGTGCTGACTTTCTACAAGATGGAAAGGCAGCTTCTAACTACCCAAATACCTTTAAAATGAGCATTTTCATTGCAAAGATAAATATAGGAACTCCTCAACAAATGATCACAATTGGGCCCAGAACTGTTAAGTGAGTCATGCCTGACTTTATGACCTTTTATGTTAAGCGAATCACTGCAATTGTTAAAGGGAAGCTGGCTTCTTGCATTGATTTTCCTTACCAGAAGCTGGCTAGGAAGGATACAAGCAACTGAATTTTGATCACATGACCCTGGAGATGCTGTGATGAATAGTTGCAAATTGAGTCATTGAGGAAAGATTTTTATAAGACAGGTCTATAAGGTTCAGTGATTTATACTATTTCTTCTATTGGATTCATAAGAACAGATTTTATGCCCACAAAGATGGCCAAAATACATTTTAAGACATATTATGTAAATGTATGCAGGAGTTACAATATTTGTTATCCCTCTAATTATCTGTTTTTTACAGAGTTGCTTAGTTATGCTCAAGCTACTTACCATACTAATTCTGAATTTCTTACTTCAACTAATGGGGAAAGACCACTTCAAAGAACCCATAGCATTTTGGTTTACCAGATAATTCAATCATCAGTTCCTAGGGTTGCTCAGAGCAA
Source organism: Laticauda laticaudata (assembly GCA_004320025.1). Classification (NCBI taxonomy): domain Eukaryota; kingdom Metazoa; phylum Chordata; class Lepidosauria; order Squamata; family Elapidae; genus Laticauda; species Laticauda laticaudata. Next base: position 25,255 of record BHFT01007827.1, on the reverse strand, counting down.
GCCAAGAGTTTTCACATGACAAAATATGCATGATGAGATCTCATCATCAACTCTGTCCCAAACCATGTCATCAGGCATATTCATCATTTGCTATCACCTCTAACCTTAACCCTTGCAAGTGCAGGTGCCTTTATGTATGGCACAGATCATCTGGAAATCCTAATGTTCAGAAAAAGTATTAACAAAAAAAAAAGCACATTTAAACATTCTTGACTCAATTCAGAACTGCCTTTAGATTTGGTAAGTGACATGCCTTCCACAGAATCCCAGCTGGTTCAGCTAAAACTGAAGAGGAATATTGTATCATAAAAATTCTCAATATATTATAATATAAAACAAACCTGTTCTTTTGTGTAGGTTGAAGCATTTTGTGTTTTGGCATTTATATACCTCATATATGCTTCTCACCTGGCACCTTCCAAATGCATTGTGATCAAAATTCCCTTCTTCACCAAAGAGCTAGAAAGTCTGAAAATGAGTAGTTTTCAACATATTTGTGACATTTCAAAAGAAGACTATGAATACATTTATTTATTTATTTATTTGTTTGTTTGTTCGTTCATTCGTCTGTCTGTCTGTCTGTCTATTCATTCATTCATTCATTCATTTATTTATTTAACGTAACCTGGCTACATATAAAGACAATTCCCAGGAATAGCTTACCCATACTCATATATAATTGACCACCTAATCTTTGGAATTCCACCACATTTTCTTTCCATGGGAAGACTCCAAAATAATAAATTGACATTTTGCTGATTTATATGGACTACAGTCCAAAATAAAAGTGTTGTACTTTTAATCAGCATTTTATTAGCACTCTCTGTCCATGAATGTCCCTATTAATTGCCAGCAGCCTCATTTACAAGATCAAATTTCTCAATCTTGTACCTTCCAGAACTAATGAAAACTTTCAAAAGTCTCAACCACATTAGTCATAGATCCTACAGGTTGGAGCCATTGAGTATATTTTACTGGCTAAAGATCTGTACAGTTGTCGATATTTTGTTATCAGATCAGTGGTAAATGTGAGAAAGATCTTGGTGTCCTAGTAGACTGCCAGTTAAATATGAGCCTGCAGCATGCTGCAGCTACCAAAAAAGCCAATGCAATCCTAGGCTGCTTTAACAAATGGATATAATCAAGATCATATGAAATGTTAGTTCATTTATAATTGATAAAGTAAAAGTAAAGTAAATAGTTTAAAGTAAAGTAAACAGTTACTTTATAATTTGCAAGTGCTACTTACTTGCTAACAGTAAGATCACACTTGGGATACTGATTCCAGTTTTGGTCACCATGATATAAAAAAGATGATGAGACTCTCGAAATGAGTACAGAGATAAGCAACAATAATGATTGAGGGACTGGAGGTTAAAACATATGAAGAAAGGTTGCAGGAATTGGGTGTCAACTCATAAAACATTTTCTATTCCCATTTTATTTAGTTGTCAACAGAAAGAAGTGGGGGGGAAGGAGTTTGAAAGAGCAGTGCAGCAGTTTGGAATTGAAAGTGCATTTAATTCATATTTTCTTCAGAGATTTTAACTAGGCAACTGAAGTTTCTGCCTTGCAAAAATCGAATTGGAGAATATGATTGATGACTCTTGGCTATAGAAGTGTTTCATTGGATAATATGAATTGTGATATACCCAGAGGGATGGGAGAAAACCAGGGTCAAGGGTGACAGTTAATTACATGTCACAGAGTCAGCTACACCCAGGTCATGCCAACATGTTAATTCCCAATAAATCCTTCATAGTTTTGGAAGCTTGGCTCGAGACTCATGATTTAATTGGGGAAACTGCTGGCGGGTTTGTCCAGTAGTTTAATTTCCTGGGTAATGTGATAGCTGTATTCCAATGTCTATGGGGCTGCCACAAAGGACAGGGGGTCAAAGTACCAGAGGGCAGGACAAGAAGCAATGGGTGGAAACCAATCAAGGAGAGAAGCAACTTAGAATAAAGGATAAATTTCATTTGAATCATATGGAAGCATCCTAGAAGCTTCCATATCAAATTCAATTTGCAGTTCCAAATGTAATTTAAAAAAAGATAAATTTTACCAAAAAAATCTGAGAAAAACTTCTTTTTATCCTATTATTTGGGGAGAGAAATCCTCCAGCTTCTTAGATTCTTTTGTACAGTACAGAAAATATAGAAATAGGGCCAAAATCTGATAAAAATATAAATATTTGATTTCTTTTTAATTAGAGACAGAAACCACATAGAACTCTTAATATAACATACAATATGTGGCAACTTCTGGGTAAAAGTCACTTAACAACTGCATTGCTTAGAAGCAGAAGTTCTGGTCCCCTAATATGGCTGTAAGTCAAGGACTAATTATATGCACCAGCAAAGTTGATATTACAAGCTACGAAGAAGGAAGCAAAAAATTGCAGGCCAGTGAGTGATACTTGGTAGAACCTATTTTTGGATGAAACCAAAGATTTTGGACTCCACAATTTTCAACACATGAACCCCATCTGTTTATATTGTAAATCCTATAAAACAAAAAGCTTTGAAACATCAATACGGTATTATACAGCTACAATTCCAGGGGTGGGCTGCTGGGGTCTTGCAGGAGAGCCCCTAGCTAAGATGGTGCGGGACTCAGTGGTTACAAGGGAGAGCCATTGAGAAAATCAGATAACATAGCCAATAGCCTCCGGGGGATTAATTCCCAAATAATAAGAATCACGTAACTCACCAGAAACTCCACTAAGACTCCAAGATCCCTCTCACAGTCACTGCTATTGTGCCTGGTTTCACCTAGTCTTTTATTTAAGTTTCAAATGTATGAAATAATAAACAACTTTTTGGAATTATCTTTTTTTAGGTAATTAGGGCAAAGAAGTGACATTGAGTTAGTCACATCCACCCAGTCACATGCCCGCCCAGCCATGCCCACCCAGCCAGTCATTAGGGCAGAGAGCCCCTTACTAAAAAATTTGAGGTCCACCCCTGTACAATTCTAGGTATAAATGCCTCTGAGCAGATTCCATTGAACCAATCATGTTTACCTTGTAGTTTCAGAATGAAATAACAAGCACTCTTTGTCAAGAGTTTAAAAAATGTGCTTTCTAAGCAAAACAGTTTTGGGACCCCAAGTACAATGTCTTTCCAAATTAGAACAGGGGCCCTCCTGTTGGTTTACTACACACAAACGATGGTGCCTGTTTGCATTGGCCAAAACAACAGCCAGATTACGAAGTGTTTTGGGGGGAGAGGGAACAATGCATGGAGTTCTCATCGAGACCGAAGTTTCTGCAGCTGTGGCTCCCACCCAATAAAAGTGGCTAGGTTAAGCATCTACCACTTAACATTGTATCAGATTTCATCATAGAAGTTGTCTACATCCCTGATTTCTGAAGGAAAAAGAAGAAGAGATCTTTGTATATAGTTTCATGGAGTTCAAAAGCCTTCCTTTCATGCCCCCTTATGTCCGAGGGCAACGTTTTCTCCAGGAGATCCAATTATCATGCCTTCTAGTTACTGCAGAATTAATGTACAAACATTAAATCAGAAAATAATACTGATCATTAATCTTTTCCTTGGTGTTTACTTTAGAGAAAGACAAGCAAGAAAAAAAGGAATGAAGTGCAGCTGGCCCAGCTGTCAAACCAGAAGAAATACTGCACCTCTGAGTTATGAATTCAAGTACACACAAACACACATAAACATATTCACACACACACACACACACACACACACACACACACACACACACACACAGAAATAGTTTATTATGAAAACCTATGAGGCCTAAAATACATATAGCTGCTTTTCTATAACATCCTGTTGATACAGATTGTAACACAATAGTATGGTTGGAAGTTATCCATGACACTCTTTTCAATGGTCCTTAAGGGAGACATTTACCACTGTCTTCTTTGCCTGGCTAAGAGGTATTTTAAATTGCCAGGCCTCATCTGGAAACACCAATAAATATAAAAAAAACATTTTAATATGTTCTGATGTATACACTGTTTATACCTGCTTTCCAACTTAGAAATGAAGTCAAATTATTTCCATTTGATCAGTTTTAATTAATAGGTCAAATCCCAATTATTACAACAGTGAAAAAGGACCTTTACAGGCCAGTTTTAGCATATTTTAATTTATCACTTAGAATACAAAGCTAATTTTATTTGAATAGCGTATCCCAATGATATTACAACTGAGCAGAAGGATGCTGCGGAGTTCTGTACATATGCGATTATGTTGTAATTCTAAAAGATGAGCAATAAATAACTGATTTACAATAACCCTAATTACAGGTGGTCTTCAATTTACAACCGTAATTGGGACCAGAACTTTCATTACTAAGCGAGGCAGTACTTATGCTAGTCACACCTAATTTGGTATGACTAGCCTAATAATGGTCAATGCCTGGAATACTCTACCTGACTCTGTGGTTTCTTCCACTAACCCCAAACACTTTAACCTCAGACTGTCTACTGATCATCTCACCCCATTCCTAACAGGTCTGTAAGGGGCACACCAACATGCCTACCATTCCTGTCTTAATGTTCTCTTTTATTCATTTCTATTTCATGTATTAATAATCATGTTTTTACTTATATAAATTATAAAATGCATACTTGACAAAACTATAAATAAACAAACAAATAAATAAATAAATAAATAAATTTACTACCTTTTTGCTTTGGTAAGCAAATCACGTGCCCATAATGTGAATCTAGATTCTCTCAACAACTTTGCTTATTGGATGGACACAATTCTGCTTATTGCAAGTGAAAAACACTGCGACCAATTTAAATACATGCCAGAAATCAAGCATCTGAATTTTACTCAATGTGATTATGGAAATACTGCAACAACGGTCATTAGTGCGAAGACAGGTTATAGGTTGCTTTTTCAGCACCATCATAACTTTAAACAGTTGCTAAACAAATGATTTTAAGTTGAAGATGACATGAACATGCCATCCTCAACTGATAATGATATTCATATTATTTCATGATAATATAACATGAAAAATAATATGTGTTCATACAACAACATCACAAAATGGACCCAATTGCATCAAAACAAAGAGACTATATTTCTCAAGATGCCATTCATTTAAAAGATTAAAGACCCCTTGGAACCCAAAGTCTTTGGCAAAGCTTTCACCAAATCCAACATGCTAGAATTGCATTTCTCCAAATTTTCATTCAGCATGGTTGATAAGATGGAAACTTGTGAGTCCTAATACATCTAGAGGGCACCCCCTTGGGGAATATGGTGCTAAAACAAATCTTAACAAATCTAAATCTAGCTCACTATATTTGATATTCCCAAAAGCTTCGGATAATTTCAACTACCACTAACATGTTTTTTTTAAATGCATCTATGCTGGTAAACCAATTTTTCCAGGCTAAAATAGTTTAGCTGATAAGTGGCAGATGAAAATAATAATGAATAAGATGGAAAGCTGCCAGTCTGATTTGAGACCCAACTGCTGCCCTCCAATTCAAAAACATGCAAATGCGAGTAGATAAATAGGTACCATTTCAGTGGAAAGATAAGAGTGTTCTGTGTGTCTCGGTATAGAGCCCTGCTGGCCACAAAACCACAGAAACATCTTCACATAACGCTGGCTCCCTCAGCCAAGAATGGAGATAAGCACTGCCCACTAAGGTAGGGTATGACTGAAAAGAGAAAACTTTTTACCCTTAAGTTAGCTTTGACCAATTATCATAATTTCCTTTTACCTTAAGGCACTTGAACTTTTTTGAATAACCATGCAAAACAGGCATAATTCCTAGAAACTTAGTCATAACCCTTTTATTGATGCCTTGCAGTACTGACAGATCATTAAGAAGTTCTGAGATATCTGAACAAATTATTTAGGACAGTTTATTTCCAACATGACAATCAATCACAATTTTTTTTAAAAAAAACTATGTACTATATAGACAGGTATATCTTGCATATGCAGCTATTACCAGATATAGTAACTTTTTCCAGTCTTCCAAGAGGAAGTGTAGATCAGGAATGGGGAACTATGGCTCTTTTATGACTTGTGGACTTCAACTCCCAGAGTTCCTGAGGCAGCACAAAGGAATTCTGGGAGTTGAAATCTGCAAGTCATAAAGGGGCCATAGTTCCCCACCTCTGGTTTAAATGATACCATTTCAGCACATGCACGCCTTTCATTAATAATACCATTATGTGAAAAATAGATTTTTCATTTCCATGTTTTTTTTTTTAGTGAATAGGAAGCAGCAAGCCTCTTTCATCTGGCGGATCTACTTTCCATATAAATTATTCAAGTACTTTTATTCTTCATATTGTGCTTAAAGGATATCTGATGAAGCATTCAGGTTTAATGAACAGGCTGATTTCTTTCTTTAATGGTTGAGAACCTCTCATCAAGTCTAGTAAAATCTGTAGGATTTGCTAAAGCAAAAAGTTGGATGCCCAATATTTATTTCTGTGAACACTCCCTCCTCAACTAACACACACACATGATCTACCCACATGCATTCCTTCACCACTACTCATATTCAAAGATGTAACTACTAGAATACCTGTTAACTAACTAAAGCCTCCACCATGGACTTGTTAATACATCCAAGCATGTGGATTGGGTCTCTCTTCCTTTACATAAATGGAATAATGCCATCCATATTTCTTTCTGGACAGCTCTCTTATTTTTGCTGACAGAACTAATTTTGGCGCATTGAGAACGTATTTTCTTCATCGCTGAAGGAATCACAAGTTCTGACACGTAACAAATAGAAGAAGAGGAACAGAGAGGAAGTGAAAACTGCCAAACCAACCTGGAGCAATTCAGGACTCCAAAAGAAAATTATTCTCTGTAGAAAAGCTAAAAGATGTCATCCAAACATCATGGCCCTGAAAGTACATTTGGAAAGTGTTAAAACTATATGCAGGCAGTCCTCAGTTCTTTTGTGACAGTTCAAAGTTCCAATGGCATTGGAAAATGTGACTTTATCATAGTTTTTTGCAATTATGATATTTACTGCATGTCCATCACCATGTGAACAAATCACTTGGCAAATTGGTTCATATTTATGACTGTTGCTGTGTCCCAGAGTCACGTCATCCACTTTTGTGACCTTCTGAAAAGCAAAGTCAATGGGAAAGCCAGATTCACTTAACAACCAGGTTAGTAACTTATCAACTGCAGCGATTCACTTAACAGCTGGGGTAAGAAAAGTTGTAAAATGGGGTTGTTAAGTGAATCACGTTAAGTGAATCTGGCTTCCCCCACAAATTCGCTTATTGGAAGCCATCTGGGGAAGTCGCAAATGGAGATGACATGGCCCAAGACACTGCAGATGTGGTAAATACATGCCAATTGCCAAGCATCCAAATTTTGATCACATGATCATGGGGATGATTAGAAGTTCAAGGACCAATCATAAGCCACTTTTTCTGCACTGTTATAAGTCTGAATGGCTGCTAAACAAATGGTTGTATGTGTATATGTGAGCACACCCATGTTTCCCTGAGAATAAGACCACATCTTATTTTTGGGGAGGCCCCAAAATAAGCACTAAGGCTTATTTTCAGAGGGTGTCTTTTTTTTCCATGTACAGTAGGCCCACTTCTGCTTGCTCACAGAAGGGCAGGAGGTTGCATGGTGTACCAGTGCCGCTGCTATGAGGCAGGAAGTGGAGCTACCCAACTTGCCCTGTACGAACTCACCTCAGGGACCCTGCAGCCAGACCAGCCACACCCAGAGACCTGCCTCGTCTCGTCACCGCAGCTCCAGAAACCCCATCCAGCAGGAGCCCGCATGGCTGCCGGCCCACTTCTTCTGCTTGCTTGCAGCCTCAACAGGCCGGTGCCGCAGCCATGAAGTGAGGTGGGAAGGGTGGGGTGCCCCACACATCTTGCATAACATATCTCAGGGCCCCCACAGCTAGGCCATAACCCAACACTTGCCTCGCCTCACAGCTGCTGCACCACTGCACCACTTGGCCTCCTGCTCCATTGTGGCTGCAAGCATGCAGAAGTGCGCCAGCAGCCACATGAGCTTCTGCTGCACATGGCTGCTAGTGCTGCCATTGTGAGGCAGGTGTTGGAGCATGGATGGCCTGGCTGCAGTTAAGCTGGTCAGGTAAGCCAGTTATCCTTAGGTAAGCCAGGGTGATGGTAGAGCTGGAGCAACTCTATTGCCCCCCTGCCACGCCTTGTGGCCATGGCACTGTGAGCAACCAGATGGAATGGGCAGCCAGCTGGCTACACAGGCTCTTAAGTAGGGCTTATTTGAGGGGTAAGGCTTATATTAGGTACAAATGTAAAAAAACATACTAGGACTTAGTTTCAGGATAGGTCTTATTTTTGGAAAAATGGAGTACTATCCACAAGCTAAAGAATAGACTAGCTACAGCTTCAAAAAGAAGGAATGTGGTTATAGACTTAGCTCCTTAAAACTACTGAAATATATTTATTAGAAAACAAGCCTCATGATATATATGATTCAGGATTCTAACTGAAACTAGACGGGAGGCATTACATTAACCTAGCATTTGCACAAAATCTGTGACCACTATAAGTGCAAACTTGGGCCTTATCATTCTCATAGGTTACAACTTTTTGCTGTATTATCAGCAAGACTATGTAATTCTTCAGATTCCATGATCAAATAATGTTCAGAACAAGAATATTAGCACCCATGTGCAACAACATAGAAACAGATGCACCTTTTTCTTCTGCTGCTACACCATGTCTGGAAAATACACAGCTACTATAAGGTGTTGTACAAAAATGCTTCAGTCATACTGAAAAATACTTGTTTTATTAAATTCAGGTATAGCTAAATGCCAAGGAAATATCAGATTGTAAATCTCACGTATTACAAGTCAGACTTGGCATATAATTTTGTGCAATGTACACTCTACACAAAAAAAAAAACCAAGTAAGAGGAAATGAGGTACACTGAATTATATATATAGGTGGAATTGGGCTCATATGTCATATTAATTCATAATATAATTTTGTTCTGGTGCCTTGTTGAAATCTACCCAACTGTGACATGCAATGAGACATAATTAAAAATTGTGGTTTAATTCAATGGGCAAAGCCAACCACTGAATGTAATAATGTTGCAGCAGATATTTTGTTGCACAAACCACTCTACATGGCCATGCTATGCTAATTCATATATTTAGAAAATCTTCACTCTGGGAATGATACAAGACCAAATTTAGTCCAGGTTTTAATCATAATCACAATTGGTCAAATTCTTTAGGGGGAAAAAAAAAGACAGACTTTCCAGATATTCATTGTAAAGCTTGGTGTAATCCATGTACTTGTATTTGTAGGATAACTTGGGGATATAATAGGCTATAAACCCATGGTGGCTAATCTTTTTCAGCTCCCATGGCGAAAATTGTGTGTGCACTTGTGCTCACATGCCAGCACCCAGAAGGCAATGTGTGCTGCCTCCCACACCTCCTGAGCATGCACACATGCCCCCCCTGTGTGCGCCACTCATCTCTGTGCATGTGTGCGCAATCCCCCCGCGTCATGCATCTCTGTGCATGAATGCACAATCCCCTGCATGTTGCATGTATCTGTGCATGCACGCAAGAACCCCCCCAATTCACGCACATGTGTCAGATACCCAACAATCAGCTGTCAGGCAGCAGCATGTGCACGATGCACAGTGGGGCTCTTCTGGGCAATCTCTCGCATGCCGGCAGAAGTGACTCTGCACTTCTGGCACATGAGCCATAGGTTTGCCTTCATGGCTATAGACACTCAAAATATAAATTAAAAATAGAATTACAACATCTGCACAACAGTGAGATTTCCTCCTTCAGCAAGTGTCAAATCCAGCTAGTCTGACCCAACATTTTATAGTGTCCTTTCCCAACCCGATATTACCTAGATGGGGTGGCAAAGAGCTAAAAATATCACAACTGGGCTTTCGATTCCAATGTGTCTAGAAATGCCGGCTGGACAATTCTGGAAACTGAAGTCCAAAAAACTTTAAAGGTTGGCAATTTGGGGAAACATTGATCCAGACAGTATCAAGGTAAAGCTGTCTTAATTAGAACAAATCACTTTAATCTTCCTAATATTTTTTTATAGCATCAGGCAGAAAATATTTCTGTATTTTCCTTAGTTGGTACTTCTTAAACCAATTTCACTGTGGAAACTTTGCTGTTAGAAATTCTTTCTAATGGGAATTGTGGTGATACCAGCATAGGTGGAGTATGATGTTCTTACACTTATTTAATTATATGACGGACAAAGGATGTACAAGAATGTCCTGTTTTAAAGCATCTCTCTCACAGTCTACAGCTTTCCAGCTTCCCACACTTCAGTTAATTCCCAACAGAAGATCTGACTTGTTTTTAAGTGACTGTGCCACCACTCCCACTAATGGGAGGTCTTGGCTTTAGGAAATGGCTCAAGAAGTTTCTCCTTTGGTAGGACAGCGTTTCTCAACCTTGGCAATTTTAAGATATGTGGACTTCAACTCCCACAAGTCCCCAGCCATCCATAGGTGAGGAAGATTGAGAACACTGGCCTAGAGAAACTCAATTTCTCTAACCACGAATTTAATGGAGAATTGCCAAATATGATTTTATGACCAGTTCTATGTTTAATAAACTGGCTGGCCTGTTTTTCTCACTGCTATTGTCTTTTGGGATTCAAGAGAGTGAGTGCATTCCAAGTGTTGAATATTTTATATTAAAAGACCCAAGAACACGACTACTGCAGGACAAGAGATTTCTGTAACAAATGAACTGAAAGAAAAATCTAAACTGTGTAACACACATAGGTAATGATTTCTGATTCTGTCCTCTGCTTACACAAATGTCATTTTTTTAAAAAAGCTACTCCTTTCCTAAAAGTCACCCAAAAAGCTTATGTAAAGCAAAACAGTGAAAAAACTGTGACATAAAAAAGAACCTAAAACAATAACAGCAGCACTGGGGGAAAAATTGAGTAACAAATTTAAATAGAAATGTTCTATTCTATGTTTTATTAAATATAAAGAGCTCAAGGAAAGTTGCATCTCATTTACATTACTACCATAATTTTAATAACAGTGGCCCAATTTCATGTATTGTAATCTTCAAATAAGAGGGAAAACTAAATACAGTATAACAGTTACATTAGTTCTAAAAAAATACAAAGGATAAGAGGTTATTCTTCCTGGATTAATTTATGCTGGTTCAAAGATACTTCATCTTGAATTGAAATTTCATTTTGTGACTCTTAGAATGGTGGTGAACTAACTTTCTTCATTCCAGATTGATCTTCCTACCCAACATGGCTAATCCAACTGGCAACTCTAAAAACACCAACAGGACTTCAAAAGATTCACCAAACCAGCCTATAAAAATAGAACTTTTCCAGCTATTCTGGAAAAGAATAGTGAAGCTATTCTGCCAGATTCCTAATCTCTAGGTAAACAACATTTTCTCTCCCAGATAATGAATTAAATTACATACTGCTTCAAATCAAGAATTCTAAGGTGCTCTAAAAATGGAATGAGAATTTATTTTTGATTACTTTTAAGGGAACATCTTAAGGATGAATCTCGCAAAACCAGCACAGCTTAAAACCTATTCCTAAGGCAGTCTTTTGTTTATAAATGTGATGACACTATCACATTTGTTTTGTATACTATATCTAGTTCTGATTATAAAGATTTACTTTGTATGAGATTAAGAGGGCATAACATTCATTTGTGGAATACAAACTATTTGTAATCCATACCACAATATTGCCCTTTTCTTTAGGCTTAATATAAACCTCAATTGTCTGACAAATTGCCATTAACAAATATTCAGCAAAACCTGCTTCTTGCAATTTGCATAGTTTCCCAGGAAGTTTGTCTAGCTTCAGGTCATGCATCAGTTACAACCATACCTGAATCAGGAAGTGTACCTCTATCACCATACACAATTTTGCCAGTCACATCCACCCAATCTACTGGAGCAGAGAGGCAATTCAGTAAGGTGGCACATCTGGCAGGACCCAGAAGATAGGCCTTCTCCATGGTGGCTCCTTCTCTTTGGTATCTCATCATTTAAAATTAGACTAGCCCTCACTTTGACACTCTTTCGTGATAGTCTGAAAACTTGGTTTTGAGTTTTCAGAGTGGGATGGAGCCCATCAATGACTCAGTTGACTGTGTGTTGTCACCAGTGGTATCATTTTTTTCCCTATACTGTGTCTTTATTGCTTGTAAGCCGACTAGAATCTCTGTGAGCAAGAAGGTAGCCATATAATTTTCATAAACAAACACATCAAGATGGTTTACTGCAACCTTTGAAAATGATTCTAAAGCTTCAGTTGGTACAAAATGTGACAGAGTTGGTTTGTCAAAAACCTATTGCAGAATGGCATCTGTTTTGCACCTGTTTCCATAAACTTCTACGCCCAATTCATTTAGCCAAAGTCATTTACAACATGGCAATGGGCTACATTATCCAACACCTTATCCGTTATTTATTCAGTTAGTTATCTGATTTGCATCACTACAATCTAGGCAAACTTTAAGTGGTTTACATACACTTTTTTATATATTTTTTTATTTTTAAAAAATATATTTTAATATAAAAATATATAAAATTGTGTCTCCACAGTATATGTGTGTGCATATAAAAAATCAATAAAACATCACACGTAAATGAATTAATAATTGAGAGCATCAATCATGCTCACAAAGGTTCACAAAAAATAATGTTTTAATAGCTTATGAAAAACCCTTAGTGAGGGGGCTGACTGAATTTCTGGAAAAAGGCTATTCCCAAGCATAGCACAGAAACAGAAAACAATTCCACTTATACCAATGGCTATTTTGGGTCTATTGAATACCTAGTTTCTACAGGAGATAAGAGGGATATGGACAGTGGTGGAATTCAATTTTTTTTACTACCGGTTCTGTGGTGGGGCAGGGCTTGATGGGTCATGGCTTGGTGGCCATTGCAGGGGAAGGATACTGTTAAATCTCCATTCCCACCCCACTCCTGGGGAATGGTTAATGCAAAATCCCATTCCCTCCCCACCCCGCTAAACTGCTTTCCAGTTCCGTTCTCCTGTGCAGGGCAACCAAAAAAGACCCAGCCAATAAGCTGGGACTCAGGAGGCAGAGAACAGATTAGGGTGGGGCCAGCCAGATGCAGGGCCAGCCAGAGGTTTTCCGAACTAATCAAAATTTCACTACTGGTTCGCCAGAAATGGTCAGAACCTGCTGAATACCACCTGTGGATATGGATCAGAAACCAGGTTTTCTTAGTGACAGGCACAACACCACACTGCCTTGATGATAGGCACCACACTGGTGTCCTCACAAATGTACCTGTCACCCTTACTTCTGATATTTAAAAAAAAATAGAAAAATACTCTTCAATAGTCTTTTCTTCTTATCAAACAATATCTGGCATCTTATTTCTTTTATAAATTTCATTTCATTTATTATGTCAACTTAATTTAATGTAGTTATTAAGGGATTTCTAGGTTGTCTGTTCTAAATATGGTTTTATGGTTTGTTGACTGATGTTGCTATAATAGGGTAGTACAGTAGGCAAAAGAGCAAAAGAGCTAAACTAAATAAAAGATACTGACGTCAGATGGCTGAACAGAATCATTCCTTCCAGCTTCTTATACTCACACACAGGTAAAAACATAAAATTAAACTCCACTGTAATCATAAGAGCTAACTTTCATGTAATGTGATTAAAATACCACTTTTTCTTCAGAGATCATAATGCTGCTGCTGTACTATAATCCAAGGTTTTACAGATCTTCCTTCTTCTCAAAATAGATGACAAACTCCTGTGAAGTTTACAGCCATGTCATAATATTATGCCTCAGCGCTTTCCCAAAGAAGGAGCATTTAGCATATCTAATGCATTTTCTCCTTCTCCTGAGCAATTAGATTTGGGGACACAGGTTGGTTGCCAAGTAATGTAGGGTAGGCTATGCCTTGTATTCAATTCAATGTCTATCTTTTATTAAGGATATGATGTAACTAAATGAAGCTTAGTAGACATAAAGGAGCATTTGGGATTAGAATTAGCCATATGTAGGCAGAGTGTGCTTTCTCAAGATGGCTGCCACAGCAATTGCGGTCAGTCAGAAAAAAACAATTTACTAGGAGACAAACAGCTGAGGGTTGCCCTGGACACTCACTATAATCTCCTGAGATACTCCCTATCTACATTAATTTATCTATGAACTCTTCTAGATAGGAAGGGTAGAAACCAAACACAAATTGGACTACCTATTATGTCTGGGAAGTGACAAAAATGCAGGTGACCACAAGATGGCAGTGAAGAGCAAAGGATGCTGAATTGTCTATCTCTTGTTGCCAATTAGTGCTTGTTTGGATTTTCACAGTCCAGAAGGAAATAACCATAGTTCTGAATATTGGCATTCATAATTTTCTAAGAGTTCTCTGTAAGACCTATGTGCAATCAAAGATCATCTTTGGGAATAATTATAATTCTGGAGGTCAATCTCCTTTTTTTCTTTTTTATGAAATATGTACAGAAGTAATAAAAAATGGAGGAGATGGAGAAACAGAAAGCTTACAAGACATATCTACACACACATTGAGTGCAATGTCGGGGATCTCAGATTTAGCGTTTTTTTGAATACAGGTTTTTTAAAATACAATCCACCTACCTCCAAAGTCAGACAGAATAATCACACAAGTGTCTCTTTTATTACAGTCTTCCCCAATTGGGTTATAGACTACAATTCTGAGCCTTTCACACTGGCTATCCATAGTTATAGAAATCTAGTTTGTTAATCAAGCAAAAATGGCTGTTTCATACATAAACCCAATTGATAAATCATGTTCAACAAATAATAATCGTTGGGTTCACATAACATGCTAAGAGAAAGTCAAACAAGCTATATAACTGTAGTAAATAAAACCTGCCAATGGTTTTATTCCTTCCATCATATTCTTTTAAGGACACTGTTTGGGTTGCTTATATACAGCTGAACAATTTTTCACCAAAAAGAATATCAGAGTCCAAAATACTTACAGCTTTTATTTTTGTCCCCTGGAACAAAACAACATATTGGTCCTATTTTATAGTTAAGGGATTTACTGAAAGGTATTATTATTAAATGTATTATTCTATGAAATATGTCTCTCTAGCAGGAATCCATTGGTTTTGATAGAGAAAAGAGGAGTACAGAAATGCTGAAGGATTTTTTCCTTCGGGCAATATTCAATTAAACAATTTAGGACAATGGTACAATGGTATCCCTTAAAAAGAAAACTAAACAACCTGTTGCACTCTGTAAGATGTTAAACATGTGTCAATCAATATAGACAAGCATGTTCAAATGGCTAATTCAAAACTTGACTTGGTTAGAGAAGGTACCCATTGGCTGGTCATTTTTTTTTAATGTGTACATAATGCTGCCTCGTTTATCAGTCCTCTCAGCTATTTTGGGTCACTAGCATGCCAGTGTCTGGAAAAATCACAGTGCAGTGTAAGAGCTTAAACTAGATTTGGAAAAGTCAGAGGTTCAACCTGCAACTTCTCCAGATCAAGCCTGATGATGATCTACGCAAATCAGAAATAGTAACACCAAACCAGACAATTCAATTATCGGAAACTGATCCAAAAAGAGGATTTATATATGGGGCCTATAATGGACCATCTATGGATGGTGGACCATGTATTGCTTGCATAAGTAAGATCAAATAATGCAAACACTGATGTGGAAGCATGTTTTTTACTGTAAACACATTTATACAAGTCATGCATTTCTTCAATATCATGGAATAAGGTCACAAGCTTTTAAAAGAAAAAGAAAAATCTTCTCAAACTCAATAGCAATATACTCAGAAACTTATATATGAAGCCAGGAGCTTAGTAGCTCCATCAGTTTAACTAAAGAGAGTTTCCCATGAGTTCAAAAAATCTTTATAGGCATACTTATTTTACAAAGTTGCACATTCCTATTTCATTTTATTTTTTAAAAATCTCAAATATTTTTAAAGCATTTTTAAAAAGTTCATTGCATTATATTTTTACTATATCTATGCAATACTACTATAATTTCATTTTCCTAACATTTATATTGCCTACATCACCTGACTATAAAATGCACTGATCAGTGCTAGCATGCCTAATGGCTGGAGCTTATGAGAGCTGTAATCCACCTCATTCAGGAGAACACCAGGCTGGGGGAAAACTAGGAGAAATCAGTTTTGATGTTGTTGATGGAAACTTTTCTACCAGAGGCATCTGGGAATGAAGGAAGGGAAAAGAAAAGGTTGTGATTTTTTTAAAGTCAAGATGGAAGCTACAAATACTCAATCAGAGCTCTATACCTTTTTTGGTAGAAATGTTACATATAAAGCTTATTGCTCATTGAACAAGACATTTAGAAAAGTATACAATCTGCCTTTCCAATGTGATTTGTGCAAATGCCTCAATCTATTGAAAAATATGACATGTTCACAGACCCATATAAGAGTAAAACACTTATTTTATCATAGTCCCAGCTGGTCAGTTTTTCCTAAAAGTAGTATAAAAATGAAGTGACAGAATCATTAGAAAAGGAAAAATTATCAAATATTCTAATTACCATTAGAAAAGGAAAAATGATCAGAAAACTCAATCCACACCAGGATCTCTATCTCTGAAATAAATGTTACTTATTGCTCATAACATCTTAAAACATATTTATTTACCCAAGAGTAATTAAAGTAAGTCATCTCTTTTAACACAGTGCAGCTTACTTCTGAGTAGAGGCCACTCTACTGCACTATCCCATCAGGACTGCTGGATTGCAGGATTAATAGAAGTTGGAAACTGAACAGAATGGTCATCCGATCTCCGCCACAGAATTTCCTATAATTTGTTTTGGGAGGAAAATCTTTTTGGACTTACAAGTTGGACAGGTTACAAGAGTGGCTTCTATCACCGTATATTGTTTTTACACATACACTATTCAGATCTACAAGTGTGGTTTTTTTGTGTATAAATTCACTAACACTTCCTTGTCTCTCCCTGTCAGTTTAGAAACAAATCCACACCGGAATTAAGTAAATATTGCTTTAACCCTAAATACAGTTTCTGCAAATTTTGCTCCTCTTGCCTTTATGATAGGCCTCCTGCAGTCCCAGTGATTCCCCACCCCCAAAGTGTTAAAAGAAAAAAAAAAACTCACCAGTTCTTTCCCACTAATGGAAATGGCATGAGTGCTTTTAACTTTCTGGCTACAGGCCCTTCTGAAGCCGTTATACAAGGGGAAAAAAACATTGGAAAGAGAAAGGGAGGAAATGCAGGCTGTGTGTCAAACTATATCCCTATTTCTTATTTTGGAGAGGTGCAGGGTTATGTCCAGCTCCCCTTGATTTTCAAAATGTGATGGGAACAAACCTTTTCCAAAAGGAAAAGAAAGGGTTTTTTTCCCCAAAATTACAACTCCCCCCTCCCCAGCATTCTTTCCTTAAGTACTTGAAAGACTGAACAGGCTTGAAGTGGAGATTTTGACTCTTGAGCCAGAGAAATATACAGCTAGGAAAAGGAAATACGTCAAATCTGATCGAAAATGTGTGAGCTTCGGAACACAGAACACGTAGTGTTTGGATTGGCAACCAGGAAAAGATTCTGTAATACATGCAGCCACACACACACTTTGCGTAAGATGTGCATCACACCATTCAATGGGTATTAGCCAAATGAGAAAAAGAATACAATCTTAAGAAATCTGCAAGATTTGTTTTTCGTACAGAAGGAACTTCCCAGGACCTGATACAGGACCAAATAATTGGATAATTATACTGTCTTCAGTCAAATTGTGGAAATGAGCCACAACAACTTCGCCCCCAATGATATCTTTTATTCTTTCTCTGAAACAGGTAAGAATAATCAGATCAAAATTACTCAGCTGGCACTGATGGTGCCTATCCAAAACTTGATTAAATTGGGAACCACAAGGTTCTTCTCTAGATAAACCCAAGAGCAAATGAATCCTTACATTAAGTAAGGGAAAATGCTTTTGGTGATGGTATTTGTGGAGATTTCTTTAAACCAAAACTGTATTTTTCTCCCTCTTGGCAGGATGAGATTCCTCATAAGCCCAGCCCTAAAGATTTTCCATTCTCTGTAATAAAGCATACAATGCTGGAGCAGCATCTCTCCTGCCAACAATTCGTTCTCTTCCTTCTATCTTTCCTATCAATGTGACAGGAAGAATAGCCAAGGAAGGAAGGAAGGAAGGAAGGAAGGAAGGAAGGAAGGAAGGAAGGAAGGAAGGAAGGAAGGGAATGGGATTTATGACCGAGCAGAACACCCCCGCCATATCTTGAACACACAGCCACCCCAAATGGTGCTTGCAAAGACAACAGCCGCCATCGAGAAACACCTCCCCCACCCCCTATTTCAGCGCAATGACATTAATAACCAGTTTCTGAAGAAACTAGAGAGAACGAGGAATAAATGCAGCGCTGCCTCCGCTCCCCTCGGACCCAGAGCTCCAAAGTGGAAAGAGCGAGAGAGGAAGGGGGGGGGGGG
>BHFT01007825.1:8405-36252 GCA_004320025.1 Laticauda laticaudata | reverse complement strand
GCAAATTTTTGCCCCTTCTGAGAGCGGATAACAACGGATGGAACATTTTGCTCATCCGTTGTGTCCTTTTTGCATCCATTGGGCAGTGTGACACGGCCTTTAGATGCATAGGAATAAACACATTGCTAATAGTTAAAGTTATGTACAATGATTGCTAGAAGCTTCTTTAACAATATTTTTCATTTTAGGAATACATAGATATTTATGTCATTTATGTATTATAACTGAAAGGTTATTAAAAACAAATTGCAGTGTCTCTGTGATGAAAATTTGGGTTTTGAAACTCAACTCCTAGCAGCATTTGAAGAAAAAACAGACAGTTCGAAAAAGCAAGGCGAAGCTTTGGGCATAGATTTATTTTCCATCAGGCAACTTATTTGTGAAAAATGAGAGCTGAGATGATTTCAGAATGCTTTAGGGCTAATTCAAATATTACACTTCTTGTCCATGGAAGCCCTTTCACCATCTTTAGATAAACTCTTCTTAGGCCATATACTGGCCACTGGCCAATGTAATAGCTTTAAGTGCACTTAACTCAATACTGGATTGTGGCCATGGAGTGTGTCATGATGATTGGCCCACAGTAACTTCTATGATTGCATAGCAGTATTTCTATATACCATGTCACAATTGCCTGTTTTACACACATCACATTTATATTAAAGGTAAACTTGTAATCTCCCATTAAGAATGTCTTTGATAATTTGTTTTTTCTCTGGGATGAAAGGTTCTTTTTCATTTGACATATGATTTTATTCAAGAAAATCCCCCCCAAGAAACCCAAATAACAAATACTGCTAACAGGATTTCTAATAGAAAAAGGCAAGACTATTATTGTTTCAATGATTCTATTAATTTTAAAACCTAAAGTTACTGGAGAACATATTCCAGCCTAGATTCTAAATCAAACAGACCTAATTTTCAGTTCCTGGAATATACGCTAATTTGAATGCAATTATACCTCAGATTGTGTATTTGTCTGAATTTTATGATGCGGCTATTAAATTTAAAATATACAACAAAACTGATCACATTTTTAACAAAGCATACAATTATTAATATGTTTGGAGAAAATATATATACCTTAAAAGTAATTGTTTATACCCTTTGTTTTGTAAATTAGAGATGACAGACAACAATTTGGATTTAGATTGAACAAATGCAGAATTGCAGGGTTCATTTCCAGTGCAAAGGAGGCAAAATCCAGGAATGCTGTCATATAATTTGAAAGAACTGTGTGACAGTCCCTTCTCAGCTGATGCTGGACACATATGGTTGAGGAAGGAGCCATGCTGTCTGAGGAGATGCACAATTGGAGTGAGACAATAGAAAGTTAGTGATTCCCCGGGATTTTAAAGGATAAAAGCAGCACTCGCCACTATCCTTTTGCTTTTGCTCTACATTGTAGAACTGTGGGAAGGATAGTTGAACACATTTCAATTCTTACTATGTTATAGAGCACCTGATTATGACATCGAACATGTAAACAAGCTAAATTCACTACTAACACGGGTAACATCCTGCCCACACACTTTTATCTTTCTTGGTGACTTCAATCTGCCTCATATTAACTGGACCCGAAATGAATGTACAACTGAACCCATACATACAACCTTCTACAATGCTGTTACAAATCTGGGACTGGAACAACTAGTAACCAACAATACTAGACTTAAACAAGCCTTGATCTCATCTTCTGTCAGTAGTTTGAATTTAATTTATGGAATACAAACTAAAGAACCCTTTTCCAACAGTGATTGACTTTTGTCTCAACATACGCCCACACAAAAATCATCACGATGTAATCCCCAATTATAACTTCAAAAAAAGGCAACTATGATCTCACAGACAACAATCTCTCATCCCTTGATTGGCAATCTCTTCACTGGATGCAATACTGTGAAGACCATTACAACATATTGTGATCAAACTATATGTACCAATAACAACTCCAAAACAAAAAAAATACCCATAACAATAAGGAAACTTCAATTCAAAAAAAGATCACTCTGGATGGAAACAAATCTGGTCAACGTTGCCAACTTCAAAAACCGATAAGAAAAATTTGTGCCACCATATAAAGACTGAATGCACCAATTGTCACATCAAAACAAGAGGAAAACCTTCTACACATCAATTTCACCTGCGCTTTTTACAATTTTGTAAACAACAAACTAAAAGACTCAATGTCCATCCCACCCTGATAGGATCTAATGGTAAAGACTGCAACGATGACACCATTAAAGCCAATATCTTTAACACAGTATTCTTCAACTCAGTATTTGTAAACAGCAATGGATCATGCCCAGTATTTCCTAGCCGAACCACAGAAAACTACAATTATCTAATACATATCGATTTTACAGAAGACAATGTTGAAAAAGCACTGCACAATCTAAAACCATCTCTATCTATTGGATCGGATGGAATATGTGCCTACTTCTTAAAAAAGCTATCCACTGCCATAGCCGAACCTCTAAGCATAATCTTTGAAAAATCTTTCGGGATCAGCTCCTTGCTAACGCTATGGTCACAACCCACGGTCACCCCCATCTTTCAAAAAGGGAGACACCAGCCTAGTTGAAAATTACAGACCAATCTCCTTATGCTGTGTCACCTGTAAAGTCATGGAATCAATTACTAACCAATCCATCATCCTCCACTTAGAGACAAACAACCTACTCTCTAATAAACACTTTTGGTTTCAGAAAAAAACTATCCTGTAATCTGCAACTCTTTTACTGCAGAAACATATGGACGACACAACTCGGGCAAAACAATCAGGGCAAAACAATCGACACAATCTACATAGACTTCTGTAAAGCCTTTGACTCAATGGTAACATGACAAACTACTTCTAAAAACTAAAAATCTTATGGTATCTCTGGACCACTGCATAACTGGATAGAAGCATTCGTCAAACAGACAACAAATGGTCAAAATTGGGAGTGTCCTATCAAATTCTGTAGCTGTCAATAGTGGTATCCTCCAAGGCAGTGTTTTAGGACCAACTCTCTTCATACTCTACAGAAATGACCTCTGTGATCACATTAAGAGCAACTGCGTTCTCTTCGCTGATGATGTAAAGCTGTTCAATACCACAGACAATACTACTACACCTTCAAAAAGATCTTGACTGTGTATCAGAATGGTCAAACAAATGGCAACTTCAAATCTCAACAAATAAATGCTCTGTCTTTACATACTGTGCAAAAAAAAAATCAGAAAATAAAACAACAAGCTGAATGGTCAAGACCTTGTTGATGATCCAAGCTCTGTAAAGGACCTTGGAATACGCATCTCTAATGATCTAAGTGCTAGAGCCCGCTGTAACTACATAGCCAAAATGGCATTAAGAGTTGTTAACCTAATCCTATTGTAGCTTTTTTCTCTGGTGATATCACACTATTAACTAGAGCATACAAAACATTTGCTTGACCAATACTCGAATACAGCTCATCAGTCTGGAATCCACATTACGTATCTGATATTAACACCAGTTGAGAAAGTCCAGAAATATTTCACAAGAAGAGTTCTCCACTCCTCTACTCATTGAAGAATACCTTATGCCATCAGACTTGAAATTCTAGACCTAGAAAACCTTGAATTACAATGTCTTTGGTCTGATCTAAGTATGGTATATAAAATCATACATTGCAATGACTTACCTGTCAATGAATACTTCAGCTTCAACCATAACAACACAAGAGCACACAATAGATACAAACTCATGGTTAACCGCAACAAAAAACTTGATTGCAGGAAATACGACTTCAGCAACAGAGTGGTCAATGTCTGAAATACTCTACCTGACTCTGTGGTTTTTTACACCAAAAAACTTTAACCTTAGACTGTCTATTATTGACCTCACCCCTTTCCTAAAGAGGGTCTGTAGGGGGCATGCATAAGCGCACCAACGTGCCTACTGTCCCTGTCCTATTGTTTCTTTTATTTTTCTTATATGTACCCATTTCATATATTCATCACGATGTATATACTTGTACCTATTATCTTGTAAGCGATTGACACATAAAATAAAAATAAATAAAAATAAAACTGTATTAAAGCCCAGAGGTTTCATGTAAAAAAAGATATTGCATGTAAACAAGAGTCTCTGTACTCTAGAAAAAAGTATTATTGGTGAGTAATCTTGAGGAAAATGCAGATATCTCATGATCTATATTCAGTGGTGGGATTCAACCAGTTTGCACCATTTTGGGAGAACTGGTTGTTAAGTTTCTGAACAGTTTGGTGAACTGGTTGTTGGAAGAAATCATTAGGGCAGAGAACCGGTTATTAAATTATTTGAACCCCACCACTGCCTATATTTATTTTGTAAATGATCCAAATCTACTTGTCACAGCAGCCCTGTTATACAAACCAAGGAATATGGTGCTTTATAAAGCCATGATATAACTACCAAGTTCTGAAGTGGTTAATAATGCATTTTAGATGTTGTTAGAATTATAAACTAGAGGTGGAGATTATATCATTTTAACTTCATTTATTCTTTTCCTACATCATGTTCCTAAAATTTATTTTTTAAAAATATACTATTGCTTCTTTCCATTAGTGATCCATTTTTGAAACCTTTTGTCTGTGACACAACAAGTCAATGAATTTTGATTTGTCCTTGGATTACTCTAAAGATAGGGATGAATTTAACTCTGTCTACTTCTTTTATGCTGATAAGGAGCTGCTTACAAATAAGATGATGTGATTCCTTCTCAGGAACCTGTTGTGAAGCCAAAGGTTGCATCATCATTGTGTCCAATGAAAACATGTTAAATGGAAAAAATTAAGTGCATTTAAAGTTAGATTTCTTTTGTCTGTATAATTATTGCAAAATTGTACCATAGGAGGAAGTCCAAAAGGATTTTGATTATTCAGAATAGAAGCAAAAATAAACCGCAATAAATAAGTGTTTAAAAATACGTGAAAGGAACAATACTAAAGCCATTTTTCTTATATCCTTTCTATTGGGCTTTCTAGCTTTCCAGCTTTGCTTTTATTTTATTTTTTAATATTTCATTTATAAAGTCCTTCCTCTATTTTACTTGTTTTGAGGATATTTTATCAATGATTGGAAACTGTTGCCAACACAAATGGCTTGGCAAAGAAGCAAACTATATGAGTAATTGCCAGCAACAAATTTCAATCATAGATTAGAAAGAAAATGAACAAAAATCCTGGAACGAATATATCCTTTGGACATTTACAATATTAAACCATTTTCAAGACTGAGCGTTCTATAATCAGGCAGCAGTGTACAGTACTGTAAGTTCTCAGCACTTTCGAAAACTTCAATACTTTGATGATTTAAAAACAATATTAACTAATTAACCAGTTTGAGATCTGTTACAATTGGAACCGCTGAATTTTACCTGATTGATAAATCCAACTAATTGCAACAATTTCTCTGAAGGGTGTTTGGAAATAGCATATTTCCAAGAATTTCTGGATTTCTGTAGTTTAAGAAAGTTCAGTTTGCAAGCTCAACCTTATCACCAACCAAACCATTTGTCATACAAGACTTTGAGTGAACAACATCTATCCTATCCCTCTCCCAACATCTATCCCTCTCCCAACATCTATCCTATGCTGATTTGTTCATTTTTCATTTTTCTCTTTGAGGGAGAGAAACGAGATACCAGTAAAGCAAAGGAACATTAGTAGTTTTGCTTTCTCCATCACAGGAAAACATCAGGCTGTACAAAGCTGGTACGGATTTTGTCCTGCAGAATTACACAAGGTTTGGCCCCATTAGGATCTGTGTAGAGTAACAAAAACCAATCCTTCTAGAAAACACTCAGGAAGTTAGTCATTTATTAAAACTCAAAGCTACTTTCTGCCCTGAAAATTGCAGTGTTTCCAGTTAGAAAATTGTTATAAAGTTGTTTTTAGGTCAGGTATCAATACTTGCTTTCTATTATTTTTCTGTTATATACAAATAAATTGTAGCACAAGCACACTCCTGGTACACAATTATGTTTTTTTCCTTTGAGAAAGTCTTCAGCTTTTGCTTCTATCGCATATAACTACTGACTGAAAGATAGTAGACATATTGAGAGGAGAGCCTAATATGAGAAAGAGAAGTTAAGACTTTTAAAAATGTCTTCACTTAAATAGATGGAATTCATGTGTTTTCCCACAACCCTATCTCCTCAAGTGTGCATGAAAATATCTTTTTGAGGCATAAACATAATTACACTCTCTTCCAGCTTCAAAGCCTAAAAGAAGTATAAATCACGATCTCCTGCTTTCTAGTTTTGCACCTTATCTTTCAAATTCATATGAAAAAAATTATGGTTTTAGCTGGTATTCCTTGCTTTGGATGGTGATGATATACAATAACGTTCTCCTGAAGTTGTTGAATATGATATGGTTGGAAAGGCATGACATTGTTAGTTCCATCTCATTTCAGAATTCTCAGGGATCTAAGTCATGATACCAATGACTTTTGAATGTGTGACATAGCAATTAATGTGGGTAAATTTGAACATTAAACATTAAACATCTTGAAGGAGAAGACCCAAAGTTAGTAGCCAGAATCAAGCAAGAACGAAACAGGGTTTTGGACAGATCACTGACTGAAGGTTTTTACTGACAACAAAGGAAATTGTTGTTTCAGCGAAGCACACATCCTTCTGAGGCTTCATGAAGGTTGGAGTGACTGGAAATGTTGATCTTGCACCCATGTTGAGCAACTTTTCAGAGTATGGTGTAAATTAGTAGTTGTTGGTTCTGACATGAATCTGGTGCATGATGGAAGTTGCACCAGGAATGAAATGGTAAGAAGGACCCATTATGAGGATTAAAGACTTCACATCCAAATTATCTTCTGAACTGGGAGAGGGAGTTTGAAATTATTGAATATGACAGTAATGAGTGTGACAGGCTGTTACAGTGAAGGGAACTGAGAGAAAGGTTTGCAATTTTCAGTCAGAATCCTTAATATTTAAATCAATGCAAGTAACTCCTTGTTTGTATCTCAGTCAGATTTAATGCATCAGTTTTCTCAAGAATTTTTCTTCTAAAAGAAAAACACCTGAGCTCAAACATTCATCTTAAATAAGCATCGCAGTATGGTTTTACTGAATGTGCTGATATTTGAATAATAGTATAAAATAATGTAAAGTCTTTTAAATGAGGGCAAATGTTCTGGCGATGTAGTTGAAGGAGCAAAGCATGCATCTGTAGCTACATAATGCAGAGAAGCCAGGAGGCCTTGGATGACATGTTTTGATGTCCGGGGAGGAGTTTGGTGTTTTAAAATGATTTTCCCATGTGAAATATGTAGGGCAATCTCATTGGAGAAAGGAAAAGCAAAGGGCTCTTTCTTTATTACAGTGCCTGTTTTATCTCTGCACTCTTTCTGAAGACCTAAGTTTAAAGATCTCAGCTCAATACCATTAGTGTATCTCTGTTGATGGCCCTTTATAAAATTGATTGGAAACTGGGCTTTTGCATGTGTGTGTAGGGGAGCTCTTAATGTGATTTAAGTCCAAGATGGTATCTTTAATTCAGTACATTGTGACAACTAACTCAGGACTTTACTGAGAGTCAAGGCCCCTAATTTGGTTTGAGAATACATGAACAAAACAACCTCAGAAGGCCCCGTTAAGGGTGAGGCATTCTGAAGAGGTGGGGGGTGGGAAAAGATCTGCTTGATAAACTGTGGAGATTTCAGTCATGACGCTAGGCAAGATGTTTCTGATTATTTTATTAGCTTTACATAAACAACAAAGAAAAATTTCAAGCAGTTTTAATCATTAGCACCCATAGCCACAATCAAAACCAGCAGTGAGGTTTCTTTGTTCTACAATCTTCCTTTCTCTTTTCCAAACTTCGCTGCAAACCTTTACTGAACATCTTTAGTCTCATAGTTTTAATCAAGGGTCTTCAAACTTGGCAAGTTTAAGACTTGTGGCCTTCAACTCCCAGAATTCCTGAGCTAACATGACTGGAGGAGGAATTCTGGGGAGGTGAGGTCCACAAGTCTTAAAGCTGTCAAGTTTGAAGACCCCTAGTTTTAATAGCTCTGTGGATTACTTTGATTTTAATAGCCATCTTAATGACAGACGTGCTGGTAATGAATAAGGAACAGGGAATGCCAACTGTATTACTCATATAGAACACTCATAAGATCACAGTTTTACCTGCTTTAATTTATTGCTGTCATATGTTATTAAACAAGGATATACATTGTAGGCACGTTGTTTTCCTTTTTAAAATGGATGGAGAGGAAAATCCACGGATAGGTGCTCAAGTGAAATGAATGGGATTCAGATAGTGAACATAAGCGAACCTTCTATGCAGAAAAAGTGGAATTATGTAGCCAATAGATTTTTGCTGCTCTGGATGGAGGCACAGAGCCAGAAATTTGGTGTTTTAACAAAATGTAGGTTTCTCACTTATTTGTGTAACAATGCTGGATGAGATAACATCGCTACAGGAAATAGGTCACCTTTAAAAATTACTAGGAAAAAAAAGAAGTAACTTAAACACCATTCCTCAGTGGTGTTTTTCAAAAGTGCCAGTCTTCACCCATCAAAATTATTGTCCTGATATCTATTCTACTTGTTTTTCTTCTACTGCATCTCATAAGTTTGCAAAAGTTGGGAAATTGGAAAGAAGGTAGAAAAAAAAAAGCCTCCTATTCATTG
This sequence comes from Laticauda laticaudata, assembly GCA_004320025.1. Lineage (NCBI taxonomy): Eukaryota > Metazoa > Chordata > Lepidosauria > Squamata > Elapidae > Laticauda > Laticauda laticaudata. The sequence goes on along the minus strand of BHFT01007825.1, from coordinate 27,586 downwards.
ACCAGCATTGCAGGCTATAAGATGCTTAGGCTATTTTTTTCTTTTTTTTAAAATAGTTCTTTCTAGTTGGGGAGAGAAAGAGACAGACACTAGGTCAAGAAATGAGCTAACAGAAGACTAGAAACACATAAACCTCCTCCATTAACCACTCATTTGCCTGCATGGAATTCTTGGTTGTCTTTGGCTATCAAACTACCTCTTTTTAAAACTGTATCATAAATGATTTGTAACTGGCTGACCAACTGCCCTCAAAGTGTAGTCCTCAGTGAAACTACACTGAAAGCATGCAGTAGGGTATACCAGGATTTTGTCTTAGGCCCAGTACTCTTCAACATCTTCATAAGCAATTTATATGAGGGGACAAAAGAGGACCTCACCAAATTTGCTGATGACATCAAGCTGGAGGGAATAGCCAACATTTTAGAAGATAAGCTTAAGATCCAGAAGAACCTTGACAGATTTGAACACTGGGCCCTATCCGACAAAATGCAATTTGGTGATGAGAAAAAGAAAGGTTTTACACTTAGGTAAGAAAAACCAAACATAAGGTATAGGATACCTGGTTGATATCTGGTTTAACAGCAGTAACTGTGAGGGGATTTAGGAGCTCTCGTGAACAGCCAGTTAAATATGAGCCAACAGGGTGCTGCATCTGCCCCAAAAATCAGTGCAATTCTAACTGCATCAACAGATGGATAGTATCAAGATTATGTGAACACTTACCAAAATGTTATGCTACTTTGGTAAGACCACACTTGGAATACCACATCTAGTTTTGGCCATCATGATACAAAAAGATGTTGGGACTCTAGAAAGAGTGCAGAAAAGAGCCAAAAAAAAAAAAAGCTTTCAGGAGGCTGGAAGCTATAACATGATGAATGATTGCAGGAATGGGGTATGTTTAGACTATTGAACAGAAGGACCAGGGGTCACATGACAACAGTCTTCCGATATCTGAGGGCTGTCACAGAGAAGAGATGGTCAACTTATTCTCCAAAGCACCTGAAAGCAGGACAAGAAGTAATGGATGGAAACTTGTCAAGTAGAGATACAACCTAGAATTAAGGGGAAATTTCCTGTCAGTGAAAACTATTGAAACGACTTGGCTCCAGAAGTTATGGGTGCTCCATCACAAGAGTTTTTCAGAAGAAATTGGACCGCCATTTGTCCCAAATGGTTCTCCTGCTTGAGCAGGGTGCTGGACTAAAAGGCCTCTAAGTTCCCTTCCAACTCTTGTATTTCTGTATTCTGTAGTTAGACTGATTCAGGTTTCCAAAGAGGCTCCACCTGCTGGAGTTGATGGACTGTTTGTCTTGTTTTGAGCTGTATCACAGTTGGAAGATAGACGCTGCATGCAAAAGACTAATAACTAAGGAATACTACATGGTTCTTAAGATTCAGAAACACTGTCAGTAAGAGGAAATGATAGCATCTGGAAGATGCTACCAGTCTGTGCTTAGTGTGTTTTCTTCTTTCTACCTTCCTCATCAAATTGCAGCAGTCAGCAGTTTAACTTCCTTCGATTGCATCAGTGAACTTTAGTTCTGCATGTACATCTCTATCCAGTCAGCACTGCATTGCAGAGAAATAATCAAATTTTCCTTGATTATTAATAATTAGTCCCTACTGTTATTTTAAGTCGATTGATTAAAATAAAAAGTGATGTGACAGGTTATTGCACACCTTATAACCTAATGCTTTCATGATTCCAATCCCTTGAATGTTCAAGGAGAGACTCTGCATTGAAGTGGAATAGATTCAGTGATGAATAGCATTTTGAAGGACATGTATTAGTCGAGAAAAATCTGAGTAATTTATAATAGATTAGTAAGAATTTTTATTCATAGTTGTATAACAATGATAGCAATAAAATGCCTCTTCCCACTTTTAATTATTATAGTTAAACAATGAGATTGTTTATGATAAAGACAGTTCCATTTTTATACAGGATTTATATAGGTCATATTTGGGTCTAGCATTTGTATCACTACTGAACATATACAAATGGTGAACCTCAGAATTCTTTGTATTTTATAAATTGCTGAAAATGATAGGTTTCAATATTCTATTGAAAAGGTTGATCTCAAAAACTTGATGCCAATAGCAATCAATAATATAAAAACCTTGTAAATTCTGGAACAAATTTGTTATGATGTGAATTTGTTTGGGAGACTTGTTCCTGTTACAATAGGCCTGTATAGTCAACTGTGTGGATGTGTGGATGCAGTGTATGTTGCAGAATATATTGTTATAACACTGAGTGACACTGAAGAAGCATCCAATAATATGTATTGCTATAAAGTTAATGGCACAATGCTACTCTTGCATGAGTTTCCTCATTCTGCCCAATGGTACAGTCCTTGCATCTTTTAGCCTTACAAAACCATGGTTCCTTTAATCTTGTGAGAATTTGCTATAGTAATTATATTCAGATTTTGTTCCCATATTTATACACAGAATAGTCCTGAAATCTGGTGTTCTAATCTGTGATGCAGGGGTTTACATATTTTTTGTAAATGTAAATAGGGAAAAATTATAACTCTAGTGAAACTGGCATTGACAGAACTAAATGGTTCATACTGAATATAGAAAGCTTAAAGTCAGAGCACTAATCTTATCGATTCAGTGTTGTTATATGGACTGACAATGGCTTTCCTTCATATTGGCAGTGTTTTACTGTAATTCTCTGTGGCAGTTTTGGAATGTGGAAAACATTGCAATGATGGTCTTTTTCTGTATTAGTTCTGGGTCAGAAGTATGACAATCTATGTCTAAATAATCTTTCTTTAAAGGCTTTTTATATCATTCCAGCCCTTTAATTTTCAGTTATGTCTTCATAATCTTAAATTAGCTTACTTTGACCTTGATAGGCCTTTGCAAGCTTCAACTGCTTAAAATTCAGTGATTCAAGTTCCAGTGTTCCAGTGGCTTCACCAGGTAACCTTTATTGTCTAATCAAAACGAAAGGGGTAAATTTAACCTATAAATTGTTTCACAGCAATCTATTTAAATCAAGCACTTTTCACAACAATCTATTTAAATCAAGCACTTTGCAGATATTGGTAATGGTGATGAGTCAGGCTGCAGAACATGAGTATGTAATAAGTTCCAGTGATATCAGATATGTGCCCTACTTTAAAAATAGGGTAGGTTTCATTTTGGGATGGTATTGTTCCCATTTGGCATGTAGACAACAGTAGTGCAAATCATTAGTTGAGGCAAGTGCCCTCCTGGTTCTATTCCTTGAAGCAGCCAAGCAGCCCAGATTGTTGAAAGGTTGGCATGGCTGCTTCGAGGCCCTCCTGAAATCTTCCACTGGGACAGGTGATTTGCATTTTGTCAGTGAAGCAAGGCTATTCAGGGTCAGGAATGGTGGGTATATGTAGCTTTTTTTTTTTTACACTGTTCCCAGTATGAGTAAATGGCAAATCATCAGCCAACCTTTCCCTCACACATGGTGACTTTGAAGAATCTTATTTGCATAACTCCATCTTTTAATTTGCATACTGAAACTCATGATTCTTTCTTTGTTAAAATAGCAAATACATGAGTGAGCCATGATATTTAGTTGGTAGGATAATGGTTTTTTTTAATGAAAATGTAAATAGCATCAGCTACATGCTGAAGGGCCAATGAAGTATATATATATTTCAAATAGAAAGATCTCCACACCACAAGCCAGGCAAACACCTGGGCACAAACAGATCCCCCCTGTTACCTCCAACTAAAACACACCCCAACCAGGTACCCAGATGAAACCTAGCTTCCTAATAGATGATAGCCGTCCTTTTACTCGAAGCCATGCTGCACTGAAAGCCTCCAATACAGGAACGCAGTGTTGCCAACCAATCAAAGCCACAAAACAGACAGAAGAAACCTGAAACACTAATCAAACAAACTCCAAGACCAATAAACACAGACCAAGACTCCCAACCAATCAGGATGAAGAAAAAAACCATCCTGGGACAACAGTAGGCTGGCCTCAAATTTAAACTAAAGGCTGTGATAGCCTGACCNAGATTCTGCTGAAATGTTGCTATAACTTTAAAAGCACTACAATGACGTGGGATAATACCCGAAGGAAGCTGAACAGCGCACACACACACACACACACATATATTTCCTGAGCTTAGGAATGAAGGTTTTATTGACATTAACAAAAATTTTGATTACATGGTTGTATAGCTTATGCCCCAACTTCCCCTCTTTCTCTCCCTTCCTCTAGCTTACAGACAATGTGGAGTATTCCTATTTATAGACTGAAACAGGCTTTGAATAAAATTAAAATTCATCATAGATGTCTCCTATTCTTTCCAGAGGCAGGCATGGGAGTCTGGGCAGTTAGGAAAATTCAATAAATTCAGGTCAGCTTTAAATCATTTCTTGCAAAAATTATTTCTTTAAGCCATCAAACAAAGGTCTGTCTTCTTTAGAAGGTGACTTCTTCAGGGTAAAATAAGCATAATTTTGGGGGGGTTACTTTTACAGTCCAGTGTAACCTAGGGGTTTTGAACTCAATTTCATTTAGGGCCGCATAAGGACTGTGGTTTACCTTGGGAGGGCGGGATGGTATGGCCAATTGGGTTGGCATGTCCAGCTTAACAATACTGACTGGGTATGACCAACTCGGTGGGTGTGGCCCAGTGGTGGGATACAAATTTTTTTACTACCGGTTCTATGGGCATGGCTTGGTGGGCATGGCAGGATATTGTAAAATCTCCAGTCAGAGATGGTATTTACCAGTTCTCTGAACTACTCAAAATTTCCACTACCAGTTCTCCAGAACTGGACAGAACCTGCTAAATAACACTTCTGGTGTAGCGAGCTTGAAGCCATTCCCCAAACTGCTGGCATGTTTCCTCTTCGCACTGGGTAGACTGGGCTGAAGCTATCTGGCCCGATGTTTCTTCTTTGCATTGGGTAGACCAGGCTGAACCTACGCTGGCCCAATGTTTCCTCTTTGCACTGGGTAGACTAGGCCAAAACGATGTGAGCTGGCCCCTTACATTTTCCAGGATGACCCCCCGGGCCAGATCCAACCACATTGCGGGTTGGATCCGGCCTGCAGGCCTTGCGTTTAACACCCCTGCTCTGACCAATTTGTAGCTTCCCAAATTTTCCATGAAAGATTTCCCTCAGGGTTGGTATTTATGTAATTTTGAAATGCTGGAGATTTCTTCTTTAGTTTTTCTAAAGATTCATCAGACCCCCTTTACAGGAGTGTTAGGACTGTTTCTTTAATGTAAATGGAAGATTCTATAATGCAGAAATAATTCTGTTTGCTGTTGGAAAAGAAAAGGGGTACTTCATTTAGAGCAGATCTTCCTATTGGCCATTTCAATTGGGTGGATCTACTTACAAGTAACTTTGGTTTGCCATTTTAGAGCAAAGAAGCAAACATGAGAGAGGAAGAAGACATGTTCAGAGTTCATGTATAAAACATGAAACTATGTTTTGTGATAAGAATTAATATCTTACTAGTGCTATTGTTCCTCTGACGAAATAAGAAGGTAATGTCTGTGTGACATTACCTTATTACAACAGCAAAGACTTCTCTGGCCTCCAGCAAAGAATGCCCTTGCATCCTGTTTTCTATTGTCACTGCAGCACAGGTACAATTGTACTTTTTCAGGATTAGAGCTAAGATTTTGCAAGAAGCTTTATTTTAGTTCCAATTTTTAAAAGACAACAATGATTAGTTAGCATGTAAAATATTTGCAAAGCAGAAAAATGAAGTCACATAGTGAGCTTAGAAGGTTGGGAGAATTAAGATTAGGCAAAGGTGCATCCAGATGGGGAAGTCTGAAGAATAAAAAAGATGGCTGTCAAAACAAAACTTAAGTCCCAGTTCTCTTTTTACTTGTGTCATGAATCACATGTACAAGAGGAGAGTTCAGTTAAGCCCATGTCACACAGCACCAACGGATGGAAAGAGGATGTAAAATGGAGAGAAACACTTGCCATCCATTGGTTAACGCGATGCATGCAGTTCTTATACTCACTGGCGTCCGTTTTTCATACTCTCTATCCATCCAGCATCTGTCTACTGAGATTTCATCACTCAAAACGTTTTGAGCTGCAACAAAACTTTTTGAGCAATAAAGTATCCAACGCGTCGCGTTCTACAATCCGCTATGCGTACGGGGAAACATCCATTATACGTCCGTTGGTCATCCGTTAACAACAAGTCTCCGCTTATCACAAGGTATCCCGCTGTGCATCCGTGCAACTCACATCTCCTCCAGCGGAAAACGGATACAGGAGGAAGCGAAACAGAACGCGGAACAGACACTCAGTGTTTAGTAGCACAGACGTAGAAAGGATGAAAGTGGATGAGCTCGCATATAAAGCAATTAAAATGGAAAAAAACCTTCATATAGGGGACGTATCTCAGATATTTAGGATGTTCCTTGCAAGGATGTTAGAGGATGCAAGAGACACCCTAGCGGAAAAATGATATTTTCCCTATAAAAAGGGGGAGAAAGGACCTGGATCCTCACTTTTTCAAGTCCAGCCAGACGTGGGTGCAGACCTCTTCAGCTTGCTCTTGCCTTGCTCTTCCAACAGCATCCATCATCTCCACATGGTCGTCACACACTCCTTTTGTAGCCGCCATCGTTCCTACCAATAGTGCCGAAGCCCCTCTGCAGGCTTTCACAATGTTACGGCAAGGAAAAGGAGGCGTCCAAGAAGTGTGTGGGTCCGAAGATGGATCGCGAGAAGACCAGAGTACGGACTGTATATAAGCTGATGGTAGAGGCCTGAAGGAACGAAAACCCTCCGTGCATTCCAGAACTTCATGGGGATGCCGCCAGCCCATGTTTAAACGAAGTTGTGGGAGCAGCTGAGACCCAGGTTGACGCAAGCAGAGCACCAACTTTCCAGCCTAGGCCTGGACCTGGGCCTGAGTGGCACTGACTCTGCGCCACCTGGGCCTCCGGGACCGACATAAGTGAACATGCAGTACGCCTGGAGGTTTGCCCACACAACACCATCAGCATTGTGGTCAGAGAAGTGGTGCAGGCCACATCGAAAGAATACCTGGAGGAGCTCCTCTAGTGCCCCTCCACTGAAGAAGGCTGGAACAAATTTGCAAGAGCAGTGGTATCCAGCAGTGAACTTCCCTCCACACGTTGGAGCCATAATGGCAAGCACGTGGCCTGCAAAGCTCCAGCCACTCAGGGTCACTTTCCACAATTACATAGGGCTCTTCAGCATCATCCTCTTCGCCATGGTCGATGCTGACTACAGTTCATGTACATCGATGCTCAGCAACGGGTCAGCTTCAGATGCCAGGCATACAACGCCAGTCAACTCAAGGAGGGGCTGGAACACAACCTCATCATGGGCTTTTTTTCCCAGATCCAGAATCCCCTGCCCAACGAACACAAGATGTGCCCTATCTTCAATCGTGGGTGAGGATGCATTCTCCTCAGAACTAACCTACGAAAGCCCTACACTTCCAGATGCCTCCCACCATGAAGAGAGGATGCTCAACTACAGGCTGTCCAGGGCAAGGCGGGATTGTGGAGAACCCTTTGGCATGCCTGGCCAACAGGTTTCAGGTAGCTTCTCACCACCATGCAGCATCGCCTAAGAGACCATGAAGGGAACATTGTGGCAGCTTGTGCATCCTACACAATCTCAATGTGCACACGTACCGCCAGTGTTGCAGACGGCCTGGTGGAGTAACCAATAAGGCAATGGGGACATGGAGCCTGGTGAATGGAGGCAAGGGCGAACCTGATAGATACTTGTGGATGTGCAAGGCCCCAACAGAGCTTCACATGAAGGGAAGAAGCAGCGCAACTCCTGAAACATGGTGCAACTCCCAGCTGGAGCAAAGTGGAGTGGCAAGACAGGAGGTAGATGCTTATGGATGCCTTCCTTCAGCTGTCTCATCGCACTGATGAGATTGTGCCATGTAATGTTGAGTGGCCCCTACAATGAACGGCATTTAATAAAGAGTTAATGTTATGTTGAATGTGTTTGATGAATGGATTAAATTGGTATTGATAATAAAGGCCATAGGTGTGGCACCTGGGAGGGTGGACCCATACAGTCCACTACTGCTTGCCACTGAGGTTTTTCTATCCACAGCCATTTACCCATCCCAACAGGTATCACTGCCCCATTCCAAGCTGTTCTTATCCTTACCCCATCCACAGCATGCAAAGGCTTAAACCACTTCTAAAAGTTTCCACCAAGAATTTATTTACTAAAAGAAATGAACCAAGTGTGTGAAGCAAAGATAAACTTTATTAAATAACAAACTGTAAAAGCAAAATGACGCCAAATAAAGTGTCCCAAGGCAAAGAGAAAGTCAACAGGTAGCAACCGCAGTCTCTGGCACTCTTCTCAGTCACTCTGAGGCATGCCATTAGTCTCAGGGGTGATGGGTCCAGGTGGCTGTGGAGGTGCAGTGCCTGGAGTGCTGGTCTGAGGCGGCCATTGGGGGCCCTGGCCCGAGAGGACAACAGGGGACTGGTGGGTGGAGGAAGCTCTCAGAGACTGGATCAGTCTGTGAATGTTATTAAGAGCCCCCTTCGCATGACATGGGGGTCAGTCCCAAGAACCGATGACAAGATGTTCTGAGGCCGGGCTTGGCTGTAGGGTGGAGGAAGGAGGAGTGTAGTGGGGCTGTCGGTCTGCAGGTGAACAAGGTGAGGCGTGGGTGCATCTGTGGAATGGTTGGCATCTGTGGCGTTGGTGGCATCTGTGGTGTGGTGGCATCGGGTGGCACCAGTGGCATGTGTTGAACCTGTGACTGACTGGGAAGGGCTGCCTGTGCTGCTGGTACTCCTGGTAGCTGTAGCCTTGTAGGTGAGGGCCCTTGGAAATCCGTGGGAAGGCTGTGACATCGCTGGGGTGGAGGAGCAAGACCCTGGACTGGGTCGGAGCAGGTCAGTTTGGCACTGGGGTTGTGCAGAAGACCTGTGATCCTCTCCTTGATCACCTGGTAACTCAGTATTCGGACATGTCCATGAGGTTGGTTGAACGTAGGTGAGAGGGCTTTCTGTTAGAGGATGGTATGTCGGAGCTTGTAACCAGCTGAGAGAGGAGATCTACACTGCTTTTGATGTGTCCCTGATCTCCAAGGCAGGGACAGTGTGCTCTGTCCCTCTTGGGTCTGCCTCTCTTCCTCTTTCTGTGGAGGTGGAGCTAGAGTGGGTGTGGGTTGGTCTCTGGGGCAGCGGCCTCTCCTTGCTCCAACTGCAGTCAGGGGTCCCTCGCACTGCGCTCTGCCACAGGGAGTGCAGCTGTCGGGGGGTTGCAAAACTCTGTCAGGGGTGGCTCCACAGTACCTGCCTGACACAGGAGCTGACTCTTTGGCCAGAAGAGGACTGGGTCTCTGTGGGCTGCCTGAGAGAGAGGGGGTTGACAGAGGGGCTGCTCCCTCGGTGGCGGACTCACCCTCGCAAGAAGCTGCACTTGGCCATCACGTAGGTCCTCCAGTTGGTGAGCTTGACTGCGGCCTGGCCAGACTTTTTGAGTGCAGCTTTCCCAGTAACAGGGTGTGCATGTGCTTCCACCACCTGAAGGAGGACCTCCGAAGTGTAGCCCAGGCTCTCCGCCTTCTTCTCCAAAGCCGCCTGCTTTTGCTTGTGTCTCTATAGAGCCTGTCCTTCCGCAGAGGTACTACGTTTCTCCCTTCAGCCATTCCGAGCACCTCATCCTCATGTTCCTCTTCGATGGAGTACTGCCTCCTCTCGCCTGTCTCGCGAATGCCTCTTTCCTCCCTCTGGCAGGGCTTTCTGGGCCCTCATCAGAAGGCTTTGAGGTTCTAGGGCTGGTCCACTCCACCACACCAGCACAGGGCAGCAACAGCAGCAGCAGCAAAAAGCGCCCAGCAAAGCAACCAGCACAAAAAGCAGCACCAGAGCAGCACCAGCAGAGTAAGCACCAGCAGAAGCACCAGCAACCAGGAGCAGCAACAGCCAAGTAAGCACAGCAAAGCACCAGGAGCAGCACCAAGCAGAAGCCCCCAGCACCGCAGAGTCACGCACAGCAGCAGAGAAACGCCCAGCAGGAAGCAGAGTCGCGCCAGGGGGTGGGGATGGTGGCCCTGTCCTCTGCCAAGGGCGGGTCAGGAATAGGCACAGGCTTCCTCTCTTACCCCATAGGTTTGTTGGCTGAGATGTGTCTGGCAGCAGGTATTTCCTCTGATGGTGACCTGCTTTGTGAGCTGCATTCCTTTTAATATCCGCAGGGCTGACGCAATGCATCCTCCCCGCATGCGCTGTGAACGTTTTGCATCTGCTTAGGTATCCGCTAGGCATCCGTGATGCATTGCCATCAAATCTGCTAGGCATCGCTCTGATTCGTTCCTTCTGCTGCGCGTTTCCGCTTCGCTGTGCTCCACCGGAAGCCTTGCGGACGTGTCACCGCTTCCAATCCACTAGGCTTCCGTGGAGCATCCGCTTTTACATCCCTTGCTACGTCCCCCCCGTCCCGTTCCTTTCCGTTGTTTGTCATTCTCTTTTATGCAAATATTTGGGGCACTTTTGAAGAGCGGATAACAACGGATGGAACATTTGCTCTTGTTTGTCACTGTCCTTTTTAACATACTTTTGCATCTGTCGGCGATGTGACAAGGGCCTTTAGGTCATTGGCGGTTGTCATCTGCTTTCCATTCTCCATTGAGGTTGCTGTTGCCATGCTATTACTTGGTGCACCCAAATGCAGCTAAATATTATTATTCTTCCTAGTGTATTTCTTCGCAGATGCAGGGTTCCATTTATAGCATTAAACATCACTTTGCATGGTCAGCTTATATCTCTGGGGCACAATCCTGCCCAGTTTGCAATGTCTTTGGTTTGATGGTGTCTTGCCACCTCTCTTTTAAAATGCCTGTGGAGGACGCCAGCATTGATTCAAGTTGGTAAGTTTGTATCCATATCAACAGAGTTGGCCTTCTTCATCTTCTCTAATAATTGGTGTCACACAAAATGTTTGTTTGAATTGTGAATTTGTGATGTGGGTCAAGAAAAGGGAGATGCCCATATCCCATGGGGCCTTTCGCATTTCCATGGTATGGACTAATGTTTGGTCCCTGTTGTTGCTGTCAAGCATTCATTGTCATACAATGCAACACGGTGGATGGTTTTTCTTGTAAAATATTGATTTAAAGGCCCTGTCACACTGCCCAACGGATGCAAAATGTTTGTAAAAAGGACACAGCGGAACCGAGAAAAATGTTTCCATCCGTTTGTTATCCCGCTCTCAAAGGGGCAAAACATTTGCATAACAAGAGCGGATAACACGGAAAGAAACAGACTGGGGGAGGACGCAGGGCGGATGAAAATGATCGGCAGAGCGGAAGCCTAGTGGATGGAGCAGATGGGGCGGATGACCATCCGCTAGGCTCCGGGGACACTCAGCAAAGTGGACGTGAACGGATGAAGTGGATGCAACAGCGGATGCACAGCGGATGAAGCAATGCAACAGCGGATCACAGTGGATGCCAGCAGAAGCCTAACGGATGCCTAGCGTTAATTGCGCATAGCGGGGAGGAGCCAATTCGTAAGCCCCACGGAATATAAGGGAAGCACTTCGGAGCAGGTCACGATTCAGAGGAAAGACCTTGCACGGATGATGACAGCCTTGCCTGCCTGCCTGCAGCCTGCCTGCAAAGCCTCCCTGCCAGCCTTGCTGTCCTGCTGCCCTTGCCAGCCTTCCTGCCAGCCTCCATGCCAGCCCTTGCTGTCTGCCTGCCTGCCAGCCTTGCCTGCCAGCCAGTCTGCCTGCGAGCCTTGGTGCCTGCCTGCCTGCAAGCCTTGGTTCCATGCCTTTCCCGCAGCCTTGGTTTCATGCCTGCCTGCAAAGCCTTGGTGCCTTGCCTGCTGCCAGCCTTCCGCCAGCCTTCCTGCCAGCCTTGGTGCCTGCCTGCCTGCCCGCCTTGCTGCCTGCCTGCCTGCAAGCCTTCCTGCCAGCCTTCCTGCACACTCTCTGCCGCCACAACCCCAGCAACCATGGGGAAGAACAGAAAGCCTCAGCCACTCTGCTGCCAGCCCTGGCAAGAGGGACAGGGCACCATCCACGCCCCGGCCCTCACACTCTGGTTTCTGCTGGGCTTCTGTAGGCACGGGCTCGAACTCTTCTGGGGCTGGGCTTCTGCTGCTTATGCTTTGGAGGAGCTGATGATGCGGGTGATCAGACAAGCACCCACACCAGCCCACGCTCCACCGCACCTGACCCGTCACCCCTGAACTGAAAACGACCAAGAGGAGTGCCAGAAACTCATTTTGTTTTATAGCTTTTTGTTATAAAGTCTATCTTTGATTCAACGACACTTGCTTCATTTCTTTTTTTTTAATAAAGTCTGGTTGGAAACTTTTTAGAAATGATTTAAAGCCTTTGCATGCTTGTGGGATGCGGTTAAGATAGCAGTGGGGTGGGCAGTGATACCTGAGGAATGAAGCAGGGATACCTTTGGGATGGTTTAATAGCCTTGTGGGATAGGATAAAACCTCCAGTGCAACGCACTAGCTGGGCACTGTATGGTCCACCCTCCCAAGTGCCACACCTATGGCCCTTTATTATATAAAAGTGTAATCAAATCATCCACACAGTGTCAACTAAAACAAACTCTTTATTATATGCCCTCTTCATTGTAGGGCCATGTCAACATACATGGCATCAACCCTCATCAGTGTTATTGCCACAGGCTCAAAGGAATGGATCCCATTAACCATACTATCAATCCTGTTTGCAGCTCCACTGCTCCAGCTGGGGAGTTGCACAGTGTCTTCAGGGAGGTTACGCCTGCGTCATCCGCCCTGATGAAAGTTAGGGCAATCTTTGCATGTTCCGTTGGGGCAGGGGTTCTGGATCTGGGAGCCCACGAATGAGGTTGCATTCCGAGCCCCTCCTTGAGGTGACTGGCAATTGTAATACCTGGCATCTGAAGCTGACCCCGTTGCCTGAAGCATCGAATGCACATTGAACTTGGTAAGTCCAGCCAATCGCCCATGGCGAAGAGTGAATGATGCTGAAGAAGCCTTGGTAGTTGAAATTAAGTGGACCTGACTTGGCCTGGTGCTTTGTGCAGGCCACGTGCTTGCCACTACGATTGGCTCCAACGGTGTGGAGGAAGTTCCCACCTCTGATACCACTGCTCTGCAACTTCTTCATCCTTCTTCAGTGGAGGGGCACTCGGAAGGAGCCTCCTCCATCGCTATTCTTCGATGATGGCCTGCAACCAACTTCTCTGACAACAATGTGATGGTGTTTGTGTGGGCACCCTCCCACAGCCCGTACTGCATGGCTCCTGTAGGTGGGTCCCCTGAGGCCAGGTGGTGCAGAGTGACGTGCCACCTTGAGCCCAGGTTCCAGGCCTGGGCCGGAAGTTGAATGTTTGCTTGGATCAACCTGGGTGTTCAGGTGCTGCACAACTTCGTCCAAACACATGGCTTGGAGGCACATCCTCAATCGAAGTTCTTCTGGAATGGCATAGAGTGTCTTCGTTCCTGACGCTCCACTCATCAGCTTGTTGGTACAGTCCCATCCTCTGCTCTTCTGGCACGATCCATCTTCGGACCCAGGAAGCTTCTTGCCACTCGCTTTTTCTTCCGCATAGTAGAGTTCACAGAGCCTGTAGATGGATTCGCACTGTTGCAAAGGATGGTGGCTGCAAAAGGACTTTTGTTACTATCCACGGTGGACATGAACTGGCATGCTGTGGAAGAGGAAGAGTCGATGAAGGCCTGTCAAGTCCTGCACCGCAGGGCATGCTTGGTCTGAAGTGAGATGCAGGTGAGTTTGCTCCCGCCTTTTATAGGCAGTTAATGGTTTTTCCCTAGGTGTCCCTTTTGCATCCTCTAGGCATTCCTCTAGACAATCCTCTAGACATCCTTAATATCTGAGATAGGTCCCCTCTGCCAACCTTTTTTTCCTGTTTTAAATGCTTTGTTTCCGTTCTGCAATCCACTAGGCATCCGTTCTGCATCCGTTCGCGTCCGTTCTGCTTCCTCCTTGCGTCCGTTTACCACCGCTGGGAGCGGATGGAGTTGCGCGGATGCGCAGTGGATGCCTAGCGGATATAGCAGATGTGTAACGGATGCAGAACGGATGCCTAGCGATGCCAGAACGGACGCATTGGATACATTTTCGCCAAAAGTTTTGAGCAGTTCAAAAACTTTCTGAGCGGATGAAACATCAATAAACGGATGCTGGACGGATAAGAGAGGGATGAAAAACGGAGGCAGATGGAGTACAGAACAGATGCATCAAGTTAAATCAATGGAGTGACAGTGTCAATGGATGACAAGTGTTTTTCTCTGTTTTACATCCTCTTTCCATCCGTTGGTGCAGTGTGACAGGGGCTTAAGATGGTTTGGCATTCGTCTGTCCCATAATACACCCACGAGTTCTTGTCAACGCATCTGGGCTGCTCCCAAATTCCGAAAAATGTCCACGTTCTTTAGGTTTTCTCTATTGATTTGAAGCATTTCAGGAGTGGTAACAATCTTTAAATGCAGTCTAAATACTATAGAATATATATTTTTGCTTTCTTCTCACCAGTGGCCATTTTGGGACATTATCAATACAGTTTGCCAGCCATTTTGGTGCAGCAGATAAAGTACTGCGTTAAAAAGCAGAAAACTCTGAGTTCTAGGCCTCCCTTAGGCATGAAAGCCACCCTGTGGAGACATTTTTGTGAGTTGTAATTACTCAATTACAACTTTTGGCATTCCCTGCTGGCTTTCCACAAGCAAAGTTAAGGGGTAATCCAATAGAAAGTTGGACATGGTGTTCACCTGAATGCTGACTTAATGACCTGGCAATTTTTGTTTAAGTATAGCAATCAAGACAGATTATATACGAAGACTGGATGAATATTCAGACACATTATATATGTAATGTGTCTGAATATTAATCCAATCTTCTGTAACCAAACTGGGGCTGAAGATTTTTCTCAGATACTTCCAGAGGAATGAAGAGATTAAATAGCACAACAGGCTACTTTGTACAGCTTTTTTAGTTAGTGAGAAGAAATGTGAACTGGAAGAAAAAAACAGTGACAAGTATAGGAGTATCAAATACTTTCTAGCCACAAAATCCAGCACCATAAATAAATCCAGCACCAGTCATTTAACAACTAGCTTAGCAACCGAAATTCTAGTCCCAATTGCAGTCATAAATTGAGGGCTGCCTGCATTTGAATCTGCTATTGGTTCAAATCTCTGTCTACTTGAAATGACAAGGATCATTTGGTACTATCAGAATAGTCAAGTCAAGTTTATGATCTTGATTGGTTCTATGAAATTTTTCTATGAAAACATCTGGTAGGCTTATGCTTGGAATCAAGATTCCTGAAGTTGATCTGACACTAAAAAGGCTAATTTTTCATGGGTCCCAATGTAGTTGGAAAATAAGAAACTAATATTTATATGTCACAAAGGACAAAATAATTCCAGACAATTTCAGCCTCTCAGGCCCCTCTATTGAAGACCTCAGTAACCTTCTTGGAAAAATGAGACTTTAACATGGAGTCGGAACTCACTGAACTCATAAAGAAAAAAGCTTTCAGGAAATCTAAAGAACACAATGGAATGTCAATACAGTAGAAGTGTTAATTAATTGATAGGATAGTAGTAATTTGTCACACATACCCACTCCCACACACCACATGTAACTTGCGTTTACATAACCAACCTATGGTTCTCTCTTCCCCCAACTTCCTCATCCCAATTTAAGTCCTCTGTGAGTCTAGTCACATGACTGCACCTAATGAAGTGAGCTATAGGTTCTTAAGCTTATGCCTTTTTCATAAAATATATGTCAAAAAGTATCACATCCCTTCCAATTTTTTGCTACCTTCCTGTTTTAAGTATAGAAAGTTTTATTATATGTTATGGATGTTTTCATTAAAAGATTCTTTTTAATATTTATAACAATGATTAATTGTAAAGTATTACTTTATTTATTAGTTTATTTTGAAGTAACACTTCATAATAAATAAAATGCGTAATAAATAAATCTCAAGCTACCACTTTTGTTACTATTATTTGTGATACGCTCCCTTATAAACAACTGCTTCATTTTCCTTGCATTTCTGCCCTCGCTCCACCCTGCCCTGCCCCAAACGTGTATGTACAAGTGGAGATGTATTTGCAGACAGTGATGCTCAGGGTTACCACAGTCCTACCTTAAGCAATACTTTGCCAGCTGATGTGGCAATAACACAACTGAGATGAATAGATAGAAGAATTTATGCAAAGTTAATTGCAATTCTGTTTGTAGCTTATAGCCATAAGAACCTTTCACTCCCTGTATGGATGAGTTATTCTACAGTGAAAGCACATTTCTTGGATGCATTTCTACAATTGCTTAACATTTAAACATTTCAAAGTGCTCCCATTTAAAACTCTATAAATTCAATTGGGAATTCATCCCTGTGGTTTGTTGATGTGGGCGCTGCTTTCCTATTCACATATGCAGTAAAAATGCATGCATTCTCCTTCCCTATCTGTTTTCTTATCTATTTGGCTTAAGTAATCAGAAAGCCCTCTTGGGCTTGGGGTTTGCAAAGCTGTCTCTTTCCAAACTGCTATTCTTAATGCTTTTGATAAGGAAAAGGAATAGGATCCATTAGATGCAGACTGTACATATTTTCTATGGCAAGCATAGCTGTATCTGAGAACTGCCTAAAGAAAGGAGGGAAAACTCAAACTGGGACATAAAGCTGCCTGCTCATCACTGAAGCTCTGCTGCTGGACTTCAAAAGCCTTCATACAGTTTTAAGATTTTCAAGCTTAAAATTGTGCTAAGATTTTTTGGGACAACCTCTGTTTGGTATCCAGAAGAATAAAAACAAATCCTTGATGATCTATTCTCCAAGAAATTTTAAAATCTATTCAAAACACCATTTAAAAGCAAGTACAGGTTTATCATAGTGCCTTTAATTACACTGTGCTTTAAAAGACGGCCATATATAGACCATCATCTTGTGTCAAGTTAAAGTTGGCTTACTTCATTTATAAAAGGAAGATAATATTTGGCTTCTCTTCAGGCCAACATGACATGTTGAATTGCTGGGTGTTCATTTTTCACCATTGGAACAAAGTGATGTGTTAATACCTGGATACGTTTCTGTAAACTGAGTGCTCTGGATAGAATCACAGCCATTATTTAAAAAAAAAACATTGGGATTCAGAATAATGTTAGATAGTTTGCTCTACCCATCAATTTAATTTTCTATCATGTCATCTTTCTAAGAAAAAATGGGAAATAGAAATGGCATTTGCTGTTCTAAAAGCTGTTTTAAAATTACACCCATTATGAACTAGAGTTTTGATATGTCCCCCTCAAAAATGAAGCTGCTCAATTCATATATTCAGAGGTATGAACATCAAGGATAGTTTTGCTAGAGCCCCTCTTCCAATTCTTGGCCTTTGTTCTCTTTCTTTCTTTCTTTTTTCTTGTTTCTATCTGATCCTGGGTATCATTTGTCTCTGTGAATAAATAGGATATGAAAAATACCTCTGCTGAGCCTCTCTTTTGTTCTAAACTGCTGAATATCAGAGGGCAAGTAAGTCTGAGAGGGACTATCTTCTTCAGCCAAAGAAGCCCAGCTGTATGGGACCTGTTCTTGGCATAGGAAGCAGCTGTCTTATTCTGCTATGTGGTGAGACTAAAGGGGTGGGATCTGATACAAAGTCTTTTCCAAGAACTGGGCTTGTATATAACCAGCATGAACAATGGTGGCATCGAAGCATAGAAATGGGCACAGATTTCATCACACCATTCTGGCTATTATCTTGGTTTTTCTTTTAACATACCCTGTAGATAATCCTGATGAAAGCATTATACATAATATTCAAACTCTAGGGAGAGGCATAGGAAACATGCTAACTGTTTTAAATCAAGATTTCTATGAAAATATTATTTTAATGATTTAGATTATTATGATATGTACTCTTTGTCCCTGTCTTCATCAGCAGAATAAAGGGAGAACTTTTGAGAGGCCAGTTCAACCCAATTTATATTTACTGTTGTTGCTGATGTAATTCATTTCTTCCAGACTGAGAACAAACTGATATATTATACAGGCTAAATGTGATGAACTGACTTCATCCTATCCATGGAAGAAGAAAATTTGGGTTCAGCTCTCCTGAATTTAGACCCCAGTTTTGATTCAGTATACAAGCCCAGTCCTATCATAGAACAGCAGGACAAACAGATCAGGAAATTGTTCAACAGGGATCAAGAAGGAATAGCCTGGGATGGTAGCAGACAGAGTTCCTGGAAATGCATTTCATGCTGTGCTTGTTACCAGAGGTCATTGTCCAGATCTTAAATCATGGTGGCACCTCCTAGGTTACAACCATTGATGGCCAGGTTGAAGTCCAGATGCTAGGCTACTTGGGAGACAGGGAAGAAAAGGAGCCTTTCTCCCCAGGACTACTTAAATATTAGCATAGGCTGCTTCCTTGCCAAGGAGCTTTAACTCTTAGTGCATGGCTTTTTGCCGAAGAGAAAAAGCAGGGTACAAAGAATCCTAGTAAAAAATACAACATGTGCTCAAATACAATGCTTTGTAGGGAAACTCCCTATCCTGTCATAATGTGTGCTTTTTCTGTTATTTTTCATCTCAGAATGGAGCGGAAACTATTCCCTGATTCTCGTAATTATGGACAGAGAGGAAACACAAAATAGGATCTGAGAGCGACGAGTATCCATGGATTAGGATTACGGTTAGGTTTAAAATAGGGTCTAGAAATGTTTGTGGACATTCTGTACTCAAGAATTAAAAGCAATGTTCTACCCCTTTAAGTGAATTGTATGGAATTGTTAGTGATTTCAAACTATAACCCAATTTCTGGCTGGATATACCCCTCACCATCATATAAAACAGGATATGTGACAATTATCTGGATCCTGACAATACCCAGAAAAATGGGTTTGGATATTTCCCCTTGCCTTTAAGACTCTGTTGTTGGGTTGTGTCTTACGTGCATCTTCTAGCTTGCCTTTCATTTTAATTATAGAAATTACTCCTATCTCTATTTTTGTGTGTGTTTGGCCTCTGTAGAATGAAGAAAATTTTAAAGATTTTCTTTTTAAACTTACTTTTGATTGGCTGAATGTCCCTTTTTCTCTAGAGTGGGACCATAAGCTCACAATTTTTATATTCCCTTCCCTTCCCATTCCTCATATGACACCTCCCCCCCCCCCCC
>BHFT01007824.1:109696-137551 GCA_004320025.1 Laticauda laticaudata | reverse complement strand
CTTTTGAGAGCGGATAACAACGGATGGAAAATTTTCTCGTCCGCTGTGTCCTTTTTACATACATTTTGCATCCGTCGCCCTATGTGACAGGCCCTTAAGCTTAAGAGTGGAAGATTCAAAGATGAAGCTCAAAGAAATTGCTTTTGCTGCTGATGTGAATGGTGTTCTTAGAAAAGCAAAGATCGGCTCCTTCAGAAACTAGTTATATTTATATTTTGGTCCCCGGGGTTTAAAGCTCATGTCCTTTATGCAATAATGAGTTTTTGCTGCCCATTTCATATCCCCTGATGTTGAAGGCACCTACCTTTTCTGGTATTACTTCCATTCTTCAGACATCAGAGGGGTTCCCAAACTGAGCCTAGGCTCCTCAGTGAGATTGGGGGGTGAGGATGACACAATGAAAATGACACCCGTCACTGTAATTCTAGATATCTAGAGGGCAGGCAATGGTTACTGGGATATGAAGAAAAAATACATATGGGGAGATGTCAAATGTTTATTGTGTCATTTCTCATAACTTGACAATTTCCCAACCACATTTGAAAACATTGTGTGTTGAGAAGAAGACTTTTGTGGCTCAGGAAAAAGGCATGTTTAGTTGAGTATTGTGGCACACAAGTCAGAGAGGTGAATTGGGAACTTTTCCAGGGTATGAAGTTAATAGGGCTGTATTACTGGTTGTCTTGGCAACTGTTATACATATATTTTCTGATTCAGGACACAGATGTCAGGCAATGTGGGATTTTATTTGTGATGATAAATGTTTTAATGGTTTAATCACACAAATACAGATGTTTAATCATACAAATAACCTATGATACTCCAGAATTACAGAAAGATTCTGATTTTGGTAATGTGCCCAAACTCTTGTATTTCCAGTCTTTATGATTCTGTATGTCATTACCTACAGGATAGTACTGGCATGAAGCTCTGGAAGAAGCGATGGTTTGTTCTTTCTGATCTCTGTCTCTTCTACTATCGAGGTAAGTCTTTTAAATGATTCTAAGCAATGGTGCTAAGCTATGCTTCCAAAAATATGTTATCTTTTTTTAAAAAAGAAGATGATGACTTTGGAACAAGTAATGGTCATTCTGCCCTTCTGTTGATATAAAAATAAAAGTGCTGATTTGAGCAGTACTCTTAATTTGTTTCATGGGAAATTAATGGTCAGTTAGTTCTAACCTTGCACTATCTGGGTCAGAACAAATTCCGTCTTTGTGTTTTGCGTGTCCCCTGACCTATATCACAAGCTGTGTTATTGTTGCTGTTCAAATGGAATGTGAGAAGTAGCATTAAATTCTGGGGAAGCTCACAATTATAAATATAAAATAGATCAAATTCCTCTCTTCTGTATTCCTAATTTTAGCTATTCCACTGTTGCTTCCTCTGACTGATCTGATATACTGCCACAGGTTCATTATGAGTACAAATTTTGCACTTGTGTTTTTTTTTTTTGAATAGTCTAGAGCAGGGGTGTCAAACTCAAGGCATGGGGGCTGGATTCAGTCCACGGGGTACTGGAAACAGCAAAGAAACAGCAAAGGACTGGCCCGTAGTGCCTCTTCCAGCGAAAACAGAGCTCGGGAAGGCCAGCGTGCAGCTCTCCCAGCAAAAACGGAACTGGCAGAGGGCTACAAGTGGCCATCATGGCCAAAAACAGGGCTCGGGGGCACATGCAGCCCACCCAAGCCCTGTTTTTGCTGGCAAACGACTGCAAGAGGCCGTCGTGGCTGAAAATGGACATTGGGAACCCATTTTTGCTGGCAGAGCACTCAGGCCAAGTGCCTCTGACTCAAGTGACATCAAGCTGGCCAAGCCCCACCCCCCGGCCCCCAAGGTCAAACACAACCCTGATGTGGCTCTCAATGAAATTGAGTTTGACACCCCTGGTCTAGAGCAGTGTTTCTCAACCTCAGCAATTTTAAGATGTATGGACTTCAGCTCTCAGAATTCCCCAGCCAGCATGGGAATTCAAAAGTTGAAGTCCACAAAGTTGCATTTAAAGTCTAGAATGTTTGATGGAAGCCACCATACAACTTTTGAAAAATGGGGTACTCTAACTATTTATTTCACTTGTTTTATGACAGCCACAGTAGTAGTATTCATCTCATGGATCTCTTTTCTTGAGTAGGCTTGTTCATTGTGGTTTAAAATGTATAAACATGGGCTCTCCAAACTTGTCAACTTTAAGACTTGTGGACTTCAACTCCCAGAATTCCTCAGACCCTTGGTAAAACCCACTTTGTCCTAATTTAGGAAAACCAACATTGTAGCATATGCTTCTTAGCACCCCTGGGCCCTTCTGATGCTTAAGTTTCCCTGTCTTTCCTTTTTTGCTGATAAATAAGGGTTGTTTTTTGTTTTTGGCACAAAATAGCAGACTTCTTATGAGGAAGCTGGAATACATGATGTAGAGGAATGCAAATCTTTCTCCAACTGTTTCAACTGCGAGGGAGATTTACCAGAAGGCAATAAAGAAGTTTATAAGGGGTTATGTCTGAATTACTTTGGAGTTTTGACTTTGGATTTTTGAAGCATTAAATCATTTGCTGTTGTTTCAGACTCAGTCTTAGTATTGTTAGATAGGTAGCAGTAATTGCATTTGGATAATCCCAGGCTTAACTTGAGCCCAAAGGAGGCTACTCCTTCACTGAAACACTTCAGTGAGATTCAGAGATTTTTGTATGCAATAGAGAAGTCCTTGTTGATAGACGCTGGAAATTTACACATTTTTGTCTTCAGGAAAGTAATCATTATGGTTTCCCCAAAGGATACTGGGAATTACAATTTGCTGAAAGTGCAGAATGTTCTATTGGAACGTCTGAGCTACTTCTTCTACTTAAAATGTTGTCATTTTGTGGGACTTGAAGGTTGCCTTTTTTGTAGCCATCTGTGCCCTTCAAACTTGCATGGTTCAAACCCTGCTGGGCCTGGGGGATTGTTTCAACATCACATTGGTACTGATATTTTAACTTGATGGGTTTCTATCCAAGTACTAAGCAAGATTAATTCTGACCTTACTTAGTTCCACGTTAAAAGTGATGGCATCACAAGACAAATGATGCAGGATAGTTTTCATTCCAATGCTCAAATCTTTTTTATCACATTTTTTTCATATATGACACAGAAGCACAAAAGATAGTTTGATCAGAGCTATGAAAGTAGCTGTATTTCTATAGTAAAATTAAAAACTGGAAGATTCAGATAATGGTGGAGAAAAGACAATTGGAACATTAGTGCTTTAAAGACTGGAGTTAAAAATCATCCAGGAGATTGGGTCTGTGATAAAAGTAAATATCCATTGACCAAATATTAAAAGTTAAAGAATTAATATTGAGCTATGGAGACTGAAATAGAATACAAACCAAGATTTTCCAGCAGAAATATGGCAATAATTTTAAACTAATTCCTTTCACCTTAAACGATTACAGAAGTACCACATTGCTCATGTTATAATCTATAATGTTAGAAATGCAGAGCTATTATGTTCAGAAAGATTATAGACTGTTGGAAAAGCCAACTCATTCTGAGTAACAATTAGGGCACTGCAGTTTTGTAATTCAATACATGGAGACTTTGGTTGAACTAAAATTGTACTGTAATTAGGGAGATGCCTGTCAGTGGGGTTTTTTTTCCCCCTACTAGAAGGAAAGTCAGTTCATCCATTTCTGTCAAGGTCCAGAGACCAGGACTTGGCAGTAAATTCATTGTCTTTGCAAAGTTTTACTACCTGCTAGTCCCTATATTCAGTTAAACTCTTAGGTACTCGCATGCACAACTAGATTGGAATATCTTTTGCAAACTAAAATAAAGCCATGCTATACAATGTATTGCTCTATGTGTGAGGGCGCAGTTCCCATTTATACCCAAATCATAGTTTCTCCTCCTCATCTTTGCCATCTGTCAGAGGACTCTTGCCCAGCTCTTCATAACCTTGAAGCAGAGCAGCTTCAGCTATAACTGGCATTTCTGCCATGAGAACCTCTTGTTCTCAACTTATCTTTCACAATTGCAAATAGCCACACAACTCCAATTTTCCAAAGCAGTTGTCTTTGGAAGACATCCTATTGTATCCATCTACATTAATAATCCTACCCAAGTTTTAAAGTTCCGAATATCTTTAATGCAAATTATTTCAGTGTTTCCATTTTTTTAATTGGTTTTAGCCTTAATATTAAATTTATAGGTTAACTTGTTGAGATAATAGACCAGTTATAAACAGTATAACCGTGGTAAATGAAAGAGATTTTGTTAATAACTAGATATTCTAAAATTCACTTGCAAATACTGTATTAGCACAGTAGAAGGAGGGAAAGAAGAATTAAAATAGAAATTGTTCACTATAAAAATTAATTGGTAATTAATTCCACTCAGAATGACAGGCTGGATTGTTTCAGAATCAGAATGTTCCATGAATGTTCTGCATAGTCTTTATTTATTTTTATTCTAATTTTACTTTTATTGTAAACAGCTGTAAGATTCAGTAGTTGGTAGTATAAAATGCAATAATGAAATAAAAACAATAATTAATGCATATTATAGATCAGAATGAGGTTTTTTTTATCCCAAGAAATACAATGAAAATAACTTGTAGGTAAACATACAACTGTTCTAAGCAAGATTTGTTGCAGTGATATAGGAAACACAAATGTTTATAACCATTATTGCAACTTTAGTGTTATGTTTTTAGTAAATAAATTAGGAATAGGCAATGTTCAGATTCAGTAGAGATGCATTGCAGTGTAGAAGAATATGAATGCAAAAGCTCTTCGGCTCATTAAAACAGCCATATAATTTTGGGTGTAGATACATTTGCTTTCGTGAGACACAGGTAAGTGCTATATTTGCAGCCCAATACATTCAGAAGCACTCTGCTGAATCAAATCCAGAACATTGCACAGTCCTTTCAGTTTTTATCACTGTAAATTCATCCATATTATTTCAGGCATTGTAGATACTTTAAAGTGACTATAAGTAATCTTAATCTTTGTTTAAGATCACATCTATATAAGTAGTCCTTGATTTAGAATTGTAAATGAGCCATAATTTCAAGTAATGACAGGAGTAAAGCAGGATACCATGTGATAAGACCCAGTTTTATGACTGTTTTCTCAATGGTCATTAAGCAAATGGCATGGCCATTAAACAAACAATTTTTTACCAGAAACCGGAGGTAAATGCCAGTTTTTGGCAAAACATCCCAAATTGCAGTCATACTGTATTAGCACAGTAGAAGGAGGGAAAGAAGAATTAAAATATAAATTGTTCACTATAAAAATGACCCTTTTAGGTTATCTAGTCCAACCCCCCCACCCAAGCGGGAGACCTTACACCATTTCTGACAAATGGCAGTCCAATCTCTTCTTGAAAGTCTCAAGTGATGACACTCCCACAACTTCTGAGGGCAACTTCTGTTCCATTGGTTGATTGTTCTCACTGTCAGAAAGTTTCTCCTTATTTCCAGGTTGAATCTCTCCTTGTTCAGTTTCCATCCATTATTTCTTGTTTGGCCTTCAGGCACTTTAGAAAATAGCTTGACCCCTTCCTCCCTTTGGCAGCCCCTCAAATATTGGAAGACTGCTATCATGTCTCCCCTGGTCCTTCTCTTTACTAGACTAGCCCAGTTCTTGCAACCGTTCGTTGTATGTTTTAGTCTCCAGTCCCCTAATCATCATTTGACTGGGACCCTGCAAATGTACATAAATGCAGGTCAGTGATGCATTCATATGCCCGAGGAAGGAGACACCAGAACCTCGAATGTAAGTCGTAACTCCCATTTTCAGAGTCCGTTGTAACTGAGAATGATTGCTAGAGGACCAGCCATAAATGGAGGCCCACCTATATAAACCACTTATAATTTTTACAATAATTAGACAAGCTAGGTCAGTATTCTTACTTAATTTCGCAAATCAGAAATGTATTCCTGAAAATTAATATTTAACCCCATTGTGTTCACGATTGAGCTAAATTATGAAATTCAGATTTTCTGGTTTACAGTTCATGCTTTAATTATTAGAATAATTAAATTACATATTAGATATGGACAAAATACAAAATCCACTTTGTTTTGTAGAACAAAGACCACCATTAATATAGAGCACATCAGCAAACTAAAGCAACACTTGGATATTCACATTTGGTCTTTTGAAAAAAAATCTTTGGGGCAATGTTTTTTTGTTCCTGTCTTTCTTGCATTTGCTGAAGGATAAAAGAGCATTTGCTGCAAACAATAGAGCATCCTAATTGAATAAATATTTGTACCGAAGGCCTGAGATAAGAGGATCATCATTGTTTGTTTCTTAATCCTATTCATATTGTGTATAAATAAAAATGCATGTAGGAGGCAAAAACGTTCTTATAGAGAGGCTCTTTTTAATAAGATGGTGATAATGCAAATTATCAGTATAAATATGGTTATCCATAACCACTTTAATGTACAAATAATTAGAAATAAACTGGACATTTATCTAAGAATGAGTAATCTGTTTCATGGTAGCATACTGTTAAACAGGTGTTCCCATTTCCTCAGAGTATACTGACTTGTCATCATTCTTACTTTCACTTACTGTCACTTTTGCTACATTCATGATCCTCAGACTGGTTGATCTAGCCAAATTTTTCTCATTCTTGGTTGCAACCCAAGCTGGAGCCAATAAACCAAGGAATTTGCTATAGTGGCCACTGCCTTGGACAATTTTAAAACTAAGTGATGAGATTCAGAAGATGGGGAATTTCCAGGCCTTCATAAAGATGGAGGATTTCAAAGTGGTGCTTATTTTTAGCAGAGGGAAAAAGTATTCACAGCACGGAATGTATGATAATGTTGGAAATTGGGTAAGTATTGTTCCCATATTACGTATTAGAGACTAAAGATCAGAAAGTACCCCAAATTGAAATTTAAACTTTCAAAGCTCTGTTTTATACTCACAGAGGCAGAGATGTGCTGCTTCCAGTTAGGAGACACTTAATTAAATCCAACCTAGAACAAACCATTTGGTTTATCCTGGTTGATATAATAATTGAACACCGTTTTTCAGTTGTGTAGACTGCCACTTGAGCTTGAGCAATGTTGCTTGTCTTGTGGCCACCATAAAGATTGTGGGAGTTCCATATAGAAGCTACAAATGGAAGTCCCACTCACACTCTGGCATGAGACCACTCTTATGGTATTCTGTAAATCCATTTGGCACATAAAGTGGGAGATGACATATTCTGTCCACAGATGATTGTGATTATTCTCCGGTACAATGGTGAAGATATTGGCCATCCTCAGCCATGGAAGCTCATTAGATGACTTTACTCTTCTCTCTCTCCCTCTCATACCAACTTGCCTCATAACACAGGTGTTGTAAGGAAGAATAGGAGAAGGGGCCATTATGTCCCTCGTTTTGAGCTCCTAAATTGCACCCCACTATTTATCATTGTATCACATTGATCCTCTTGATTGACAGGAATCAAGTGTGTCATTTAATGATGCAAACATAATTTCAGATGTGTATATGGTGAAGATATGCATACACGTATAGTAATTGCACAGATTCAAGTAAATGCTACTTTCATTTATTGCCTGTGTTCAAAGGTAATAGAACTGCTATGACAGTTGATGGAGAGGGAGGGATGGAGGCAGGGAGGGAAGGGGAGAGAGAGGGAAGAAGGGAGAAAGAGAGAATGAGAATTTTCCAATATAATATTACCTCTGTAGTTTATGCAATGCTTGGACTGTATCATGTTCCTTTATGTACTAATACACTGAAATATATTCTTTGCATCCAAAGGGGTATTTAATGAAAAGTGACTTTTTTAATTCCAGAAGATTTATGTTTGTCATTAATAGCCTTCTTTGAAGGCCGCCTGCTTCTTTTGAAAAAAAAAAACAACCCAGCATCATTTTACTTCAGAACTACCACTAAAAACAGTGGTAGGATACCTTCCCTGAATACTCAACAATATGTGGGCAAATGTTTTCTTTTGGGTCAGGCAGACACTGATTGAAAAGCACTTGCAGAATTCAATCTAGTCTTTAACAGGAATATGAACTGCCAGCAGCAGGTTGGCCTTAATATACCGGAGAGTAAAGCCTTGCTATGCTTTGGATTCAGTTGGGAAAAATGTATTGGAACACACAGAATGCCCATGCTGCTGTGGTATTAATTAATCAATAATTAAATAAAATAATTAATCAAAATAATTAATGTATTAAAGCATCTGGATCCAGGAATGGACTGCTGTAATGGAAGTCTCTTATTTTGTTTTAATGAGTTGCAGACAAATGCTTTGTTCCCACAAATTGCAAGGATGCTTCTTTCCAGACTGAACACGAAACATTGCAGAGCTGAATTAAAGAACCCTCTACGCAAGAGGCATCATAAGCCCCCTTACTTTAACACCATCTTTAAAATAACAGGCTTTTAATTCAGGTCTTTTATTTAATCTTCCCTATGTACTTAGTCAAATAATATCCTGATGGTTGGGGAAAAATATTTATGATGGCTTGTCAAAAGAATCAACCAATGGCTCTGAGATGTTCTCTGTTAGGATGGAGGGAGGGAGGGAGGTAACAGAGGCGGCTGGAGGCCTAGGGCTTGCGATTGGGTTTCTAGATTATTCTTTACTCTTTTTCACTGCTGGAAGAAATGGCATAGTTTAAACCAGGGGTCTCCAACCTTGGCAACTTTAAGACTTCTGGACTTCAACTCCCAAAGCTGGCTGAGGAACTCTGGGAGTTGAAGTCCAGAAGTCTTAATGTTGCCAAGGTTGGAGAGCCCTGGTTTAAAGGAGATCTATAGCTCCATGAGTCCTTTCAGATTTTTTTTTCCTATTTACATTTTGTAGAAGAAGGAGTTAAAAGAGGGATCAGCCTAGAATCCCTACATAGTGACAAGCGAACTAAGTCCAACCTCTCTTGAATTTCATGGGCCCTTATCTAACTCCAAGGAGATGCTGTTAGTTGAGAATATTCTTGTATATTGGCATGAATAGCAATAAATCGGTTTAATTGGACCTTTATCTGTGGATCTTTCTTTGTACCCGACACATTCTTCCTCTAGTAACTTATTTAGAATAGAGTAGGGTAGGGTACGGTAGAATAGAAATGGAATGGAATTGAATTTTATTGTTACTTTAAAGGTACACTAATCAGCATATATTAAAATGAAATTTTGTTGCGTTCAGCTCTCAAAGGATAACCATTATGCATATACCCATATACAGACACAAGTGTGACACAGAGAAACATCATAGTCCAGTTTAGATGTATACATATACATGGTGAAAAAAACCATGAAAAAAGACCATGAAGTGAGTGTGTGGGGTCTCTAACAGTACTTTGAGCTCTAACCACATAGCGCTTATAAGCATTATCCTGAACAACAGGATGTGAGCTTATAATCTTCTTAGCTGTCCTTATCACTCTCTGTATGGACTTTCTATCTGAGGCATTCCTGCCACCAAATCAAACAGCAGTGCCCTTTGTCAAAACCCTCTTAGTTGTGCCTCTGTAAAAAGTGGCCAGGACAGCAGGAGAAAGATGTGTTCTCCTCATCTGATGCAAGAAATGCAAACACTGGTTTGCACACTTCACTAAAGATAACATATGAAGAGACCAAGTCAGATTGTAAAGTTACCTGTACCCCCAGATACTTAATACTGTTGACCTCTTCCGCAGCTTCAGTCTTGATGCAAAGTGGAGTACAATTATGCTGACTCATTCTAAAATAAACAGTGATCTCCTTTGTTTTGTTATTCTCCAAAACCAGGTTATTTTTATTGCCCCAGTCCACCGGAGCCATCACTTCCTCCCCATAAAAATCTTCATTGTCATTGCCCAGATAACACCCACCACTGCTGTGTCACCCGCATACTTCACAATATAGTTCATAACAGATTCAACACAGCAGTCATGGGTCATCAAGGTGAACAGTACTGGACTTAAGACACAGCCCTGTGGGGAACCTGTACTCAAGGAGATGGAGACTTTCCTTCCAATTTGCACAAACTAGGACCTATCAATAAGGAAATCAATCATCCTGTAATATGAAGGAGTATTAAAACCTAACAGTCAGAGTTTGTTCACCAAATGCTGAGGAATAATTGTGTGGAACGCCGAACTAAAATCAACAAACAGCATTTGCACATGAGTATTCTTCTCCTCCAGGTATGTCAAACTAAGATGAAGCACACAAGAAAGTGCATCATCTATAGAGCAAAAAAGTAATTTCTTTAGATGCAATCATTGTTCTGTGTACACATACCTATACAAATACACACGTCTCCAAAAAATAAGCAGAGAGCCGGATAGAATTAGCTGTTTATCAGATTCTATTCTAAAAGCATTATTATACTTGTCATCTCTAAGAATCTCGTGAAAACAGATGATGGTGATTACAAAGGGAAAAAGAACAAGCAAAATTACCAAATATAAAAGATTCAGCTTCCAAAAGCCAGGGAAGATTTATATGCATTTTTTTTCTTACACCATATGACAATTTCCTTCTTTTACTTATTATTTTTTCTATATTTTCTAGATGAAAAAGAAGAAGGAATATTAGGGAGCATACTTCTTCCAAGCTTTCAAATAGCCATGCTTTCTTCTGAGGATCATATCAACCGCAAATATGCATTTAAGGTAAGAATATTCTTCATCTTCGCATTTACGGTGTTTTATATTTCAATGGAATATAACTGTGAACACATGAATTACAGAAAGGGCCTCGGAACAGTTTCTGAAACATAATGCACACACAGACATTTTCTTCATTAAATCAGTGTGTGTTTCCATTCTAACCAACTAAGGAATATGATAATTTGATTTGATTGCAGTACTTTTGAACTTCAGCACAAGACTTTTATAGATTTCTCAGGAAATAAGTGCATTTTATGCAAACAATTTGCTTATTCAATAAAGCACAATTAATAGGATCTGTAACACATTAAACCAAAATCAAGGCAACATTTCAACTCACCACAACATATGAGCATTGTCTTTTTGTATCTTTAATACTTGCCAGAGATTCTAATAAGCATTGTCTTTGCAACCTTGTTACTTCCTCTTCCTGTTCCATATAGTTTCCTCATCCAATTTGCATGTTCTTTTTAATTAAGTTATTCTTTTCCCACACCAATAACTCCTGAAGCTGTTAATTCTTGGATAAATCTGTCAGACTCCAAAGAGCCAGGAAAAACATGCTAAGATTCTTCTGAACAGTTTCCTTTATTGCTCCATACCTGCAGACAGCAGTCTTGCCAAACTAGATCAGTCTACTTCCATTAAGAATATACAGGTAGTCCTCAACTTACAACCATATGTTTAGTGACCATTCAAAGTCACAATGGCACTTAAAAAAAGTGGCTTATGACCATTTTTCACACTTACGGCTGTTTTAGTTTCTCCATAGTCATATGATCAAAATTATTGTGATCCCTTTTGCGACCTTCTGACAAGCAAAGTCAGTGAAGCCAGATAACAACCGGCTTACTAACTTATCAACTGCAGTGATTCACTTAATAACCAAGGCAAGAAAAGTAAAATGGGGCAAAATTAATTTAACAAATGTCTCACCTAACAACAGAAATTTTGGGCTCAATTGTGATTGTAAGTTGAAAACTACCTGTAGTTCAGACATTTAAGTTAAAGTCCTCCAGAAATGTTAGGCTGGTCTTTTCCCCATATCTTACCTGCTCTCATTAGCGTGTGTTTTGCAGGTGCATTTTCTTCATTGTATGCATAATTAACTCTTTTTCTATAAAATGTCCTGACCTTTCACATTTTGTTTCTTGGATTTGAACTACTTTGGGCTGTTCTTCGCGATGAGTAAACTAAATCACGCTTCATTTTTTAATGGGTGAGTATGTATTTGCAACTTTCTATGCGCCCCCTCCCAATCCTGGTTGTCCCAGCTAATCCATTTCTATAATCTCTGCATACCAGATTCTGGCAGAAAATATTTATTCTATAATTGATAGAAATCATTTGGAAACTCAGTAGGGGCTCTGAACAACAACAAGCCTTCCAAATTTAATACTAATGTGCTTTTCCTCAATTATAATTGCCTCAGAAAGATGAGCATGATGATGAATAGTATTATATTAGTTACAGTGGGATGAGTTTCTAGTAGCAGGTTGCATAAATCTTGAAACAGATAAAATACTGATTAAAGAAACCAGTAATGGCCTTTGATTTTCCTCCTACCTTCTCTTTTCTGTCTTACAGAACGTTGTACCTTTCTCCCCACAAAATGACCGTGTCATTTCCAATCAGGCAGCTCATCCAAACATGAGGACCTATTATTTCTGCACAGATACAGGGAAGGAAATGGAGTTATGGATGAAAGCCATGATAGATGCAGCTCTTGTACAGACAGAGCCTGTGAAAAGGTAATGTAAGTTGACAGCCCCATAGAATTAGCCAGTTACGGTTCCAGCCTTGATTACATATTGTGAGGAGATGTGTCCTGAACTAGGACTAAAACTAACCCTCATATTTATTAGCTTGCTGAAGACCTTAAAAAGTAACATCAAAGTTTACTTAAGCTGTTTCCCTCGAGGTGCACTTTAAGCATACTGGAAGATGCAAATGGTGTGTCAGCTCCCAAGGCTTTCTGTTGAGGTTCAGTTGTTTTTAGGAGGCTCCTACTGGTGCAGACTGATGGAGAGCAACTGTCCCAGTTAGAAGGAGGGCAACATCTGATGACACCCCTCTTCCCCTATGCTTTTGAGCCTTATCTAGTTTTTCCCAGGCAAAAACTGCCGGTCTTGGGGAGATTCCCAGATTATAAGCAGAGAACAATAAAGTAATTATCCCAAAAGTGTTTTTTCAGAAGGCAGCTGGACTTTATTTTTTTCCTTGAAAACTTTTCACTTCTCATCCAAGAAGCTTCTTCCGTTCTTCAGAATAATTCTTCTTCTTGGATAAGAAGTGAAACCTCTTCAAGGAAAAAACTAAAAAAGTCCAGTTGCCTTTTGAAAAAACACCTTTGGGACAACCATGACCTTGGATGATTGAGAATCTCCATAGACAATAAAGTAGCTAGCTTAGACCCTACATGTCGGGGTCTGGGTCTGAGTCTGGGTCTGGGTCTGGGTCTGGTTGTTCGTGGCTGACACAGAGGCATTTTTTAGGAATTAGGAAGCAGACAAATCTATGGACAGTAAAGGCACTCTGTTTACAGCTTGTGTGCTTACACAAAGGCTTGTTCCATTTTGTCAGTAATGGGATAAAGAATTGCAGAAGCTATAAGTGGATTTTAATGGGCTGTTGCCCTATTTTGTAGTGTAGTTTTATGTAGCAATAATTCCTTGCAATAAGGTGGTACAGAGCTAAGGTGACTTTTCCCTTGACAACCAATGCCATAAATTTAATCCATAATATTGTTCTCATGGGTTTAGCAAGGCAATACATGAAAATTTATGTTAGCCTACAATTGTTCACATTCTGGTTTCTGCTTACTCAACTGCAGAGTTACTCAGGACAAATAAATAATAAACTAAAATTAGTTATTGGATTTATCTCAAATAAAAGATTTAAACTTTACTGTTTTTGTTATATATTTAATGTTTCCGTGCCCCAAACAAATCAAAGCAAGTAGTTCTATTGCAAAACAAATTAGATGTTTAATCTACTTTGAATAGGATGTACTTTCCTTGATTTGATTCTTGGCTGCTTATGTTACAACACTGTATTTATTTTCAGTTATTTACAGTTTATTTTTAAGTTTGATAATGTTTTAGAAAAAGATTAGTGTCCCAAGAATGAAAGCTTTTGTTTAGTTTTGCTTCTGAGCCCTGGGATTTGGAACATGTAAACTGCAAAAGAACAAAACAAAATTCCAACCCTCTTTCTATTTACTGCCCTGATTATTTGCAATAGCTGAAATAAGTAGTAATTTTCAGATTGGACTTAGATATTTTCATCTCCATTCTGGAAGTTGAAAAATCAAAATAGTCAACACTGAGACCCCTATCTCATGAGCCCCCAGATTCCATGGTCATAGGAGGCCAAACCCATTATGAGGTGCAGCGAATCCTCAATTTGAGGTGGCACAGGAGACAATTCCAATATTTAATCAAGTGGAAGGGCTACCCTTTATCAGAGGCATCATGGGTAAAGAGTAGGAATGTCCAAGCCGATCGCCTTGTAGCAAGGTTCCATGCAGAAAATCCAATCAAGTCTGGGGGTGGTGGTGGTTTCGTGAGCATAAGTTTCCATATCTGCAATCAAATTGATTTTGTGTATGTTGTACAGATCACATTCAAGAAGTGAGGGGAGTCAAATGTCAACTCATAAGACATTTTGTATACATGTTTTATAGTTGACAACAGAAAGAAGGGTTTCGAAGAACAGGCAATAGTGTGGAATCAAAAGTACATTCCATTCATATTTTCTTCAGAGACTGATTAGATGACTGAAGCTTCTGCCATGAATCAATCTAATTGGAGAGCATGATTGATGACTCTTGGCTATGGACATTTTTCATTGGATGATACACCCAGAGGGGTGGGGGGAAGAGCAGGATCAAGGGTGACAGTTAATTACATATCTCAAAGTTGGCTACACCCAGGTTAGTGCCGGACGCAGAATGGTAGCTTCAAATAAATCCTCTTTAGTTTTGGGAGTGTGGCTCAAGGCTCATGATTTAATTGGAGTAACTGCCGGAACCCTGACACATATTTTATGCTATTTTAGAAAGAAAATGATACCTAAAATATAAAGAAGAGGGAAACTGAATCCTGCCCCTTTTTATTCTTATACTTTTCAAGTCTAAAATAACCATTTGATATCTGAAAAATTGCTATTATTACTGTGGAATAAAAAGAGTTTTGCACTTTTCATATTGAACCAGTAACTCATAATTTCTATTCTAAATCTATCTTTTTGTATAATGCAGTCTGAACACTGTATTGTAACACAGCATATTTCTCTAGACTTCTATTGTTCTAATGAATATCTATAATCTACATTTTCCCAAAATTATTTTCTCATAGTCTCAATTGTAAATGTTTCTACATTCTCTCTGTGTGTGTATGTGTGCGTGTGTGCGTTGGTTGAGTTTCTTCGGTTATAAATAGGTTCAGGTTTAGTAATGATCTGAGAGATTTATTAAGACTAAATAATGCACATTGTTTGAATAAGCAAATTTGACATTCAGACAATGAAATAAATCCTCATTTGGCTATATTTCTGATTATATCTGTAATAATTTAGGTTATTTGAAATAGATTCTATATAAAATAAAATCCAGCTTTTCCATTTAAAAGGTTCTATTTTTTATACTACAGTTATTTTCACTTTTACACTAAGAAATTTTCATCACTTATGGAATATTATCCTATTATAATACATTAGCTATCATACAATATTGGTATAATATGCACTGTTGCTTTCAACCGACAGTGAAATTACCTTAATGTTATCAGTGAAAACTTTCAAATTGACTCCATGCTACAGTTTTTTATATCATTATCCAGTATTCATAGCATTTCTCAGATATTGTAAAGTCTCTGAAACAAATCAGTTAAAAGTAAAATTGGGAATAAAGGGACATGATACAGTCAGAGAAGGAACAATAGACTAAAAGAGCAGGGAAGAAATTAAAATTAAGGGACATTATAAATGAAGAGTATGGTTTTAACTTAAGCTACCATATTTGATATAGGTTGAATAAAGTAGAAACCAAAACCAGTTTGTATTCTCAAAATCCTGGAATTTTTCAGCAAGAAATAAAAATACACTTCATCTCTGCTGTAATTTATAGCTATAAATAAGTTTTGGCTGGATACTGGTCCCATTCAGGCTGCATAAGCCATCAGAATATGTTGAAGGATTTTATACAGTGCTTCCCATTCATCCCTTATGAACATAATCTAGCCTGTTCGTTTTACCTTCAGTGCACAGACCAAAAGCATTTAATGAAGCAATCAATATACAAGAAGTTGCCTATATCTTGTCCAAATGGAATTGCAAATGAAGACATTTTCAGAAAGAGAGTTTTAGACTGATGCATTCTGTGCTCGTGCGTATTTTAGTATCTACAGTGGGAAAACGTGAAAACAAAAATAAAGTTTATGTACCAAATGAAACAAGCAATAATTCACAATTAGTGGAAGTTCTCTGAGTCCCTTCATGCTATTTTCAGTTGATAACATCTTAAATTGGAAGTAATACTAACCATTCTAAAACAAAAAAAATATTTCAAAGAAGTTTGGTTTTTCCATTGTTTCCTATTTTTAACAGGAAAAAATTAGGGAAACATTTTCAGAAAACTATTCTCCCCATGCTCTATTTTTCCTCCTCCCTCCTTTTTATTTTTTCTGGGCTTTCACATTCCAAATTAAATTAAATATTTGATGAAAGGCTACAATATATAAGAAAGGTATGACTGTAAGAATCCCCATACCTTTTGACAAAGTTGGATGACTTCATAAAGAATGGCATTCCCAGTTCTTAAGGAAAAAACAGTAATAGTATTTGTACTACTTAACAATTTTATGACTTAAAACCAAGTCATAAGACTAAGAAAAAAAGTGGTAATTAAACTAAATTGTGACAGGCCAGATTTATCACATAGATATGTGCCAAAAGATAGAGAAAGTAAGTTTGAGGTTCAAAAATGAAGTGAGACTTTTAGCAGGAAGTTGAGATTGGAAAAAAAAAGTGACAAACCGCAGAGAAGCAGGATCAAGACAAGAAAACTATTTCCAGGGAAAGTACAACTGTACAGAGAAAAAAAGAATAAAGTAGAGAAACAGATACTTTCAACTCACACAGTTTGAATGTCAGGGAAGAATTTAAGAAGGATTATTAGCTTAGAAAAAGATTATTAGTACAAAGATGGTAGCTAATCATCACAGGATGGAAGGAAAATCTAAATTCAATTAAGAAAACCTGAGACTTGAGGAACTCCTTCGTGTTTTGGGCTGGAACAAACATAAAAAGAAGTACAACAACCCTGAAGAGAAGAAGCAAAAGGAACCAGGGTTTGTTTTCAAGGGAAAAAGAAGTTTATGATGTGAAAAATAAAAGAGGAAGACCTCTGCTTTAGCAAAAGAAAAAAACCAAAAACCTTGAAACAACTGTCTCAATGAAGCAAATTATATTTAAAAAATCAAAAGTAGATTGAAGTGTGAAGATGAAGAGAAAAAGAATTGGTTGATGGATCCTGAATATTTCGAGAAAGAAACTTAGACAAAAGAGATTATAACTGAAAACAGGAAGGGAGGAACAGCTACATTGTCTTTGTCCCAAAGGTGCTTTTCCAGGAGGCAACTGGACTTTCTAGTTTTTTTCTTTGAAGATGTTTTGTTTCTCATCCAAAAAGCTTCTTGGATGAGAAGCAAAATGTCTTCAAAGAAAAAATAAGAAAGTCCAGTTGCCTCCTGGAAAAGCACCATTGGGACAAACATGACCTCGATGACTGAGAATCTCTACAGACTTTTACATGATCTTTAGATTCATATCAAAATGTACAAAATGGGACTGGTCTGACTTTCTAAAGTTTTTTACCTCAGTAGCTTCCTGAAGATGTTTTTCTAAAGGTCAGTTGACTCTAATGAATTGTGTTGATGCTGGTACCAGCTGCCTTAAAGAAAGAGAAACTCTTGAAAATCAGTCTTGAACCAAAGGTTGTTCGAAAGGCCATAACTCGGCAGGTTATAGGACTGGAACTATAGACTAAGCTCAAAAAGAAGAAAGGAAATGTGGATGGAAGCCAAGAGAAATGAGCCTGAATTTTTAAAAAAGTCACTGACCTCTTTGCTCAGTTATTCTTGGGTAAATATGCTAACCATGCAGCTCTTGCTGTTTCTAAAAGGATATAATTATCGTATACCACAGACAAAGTCAGCAAATACTTGCCTTGGTTATAATAACTAACACCACAACTGTTTTTCAGAAAAGAAGTAACTCAAATTTTACCAAATTTTTAAGATGTCAGTGACCATGAGAAATTCAAAATGTATTAATGTTCCCCTTTAATATGCTGAAACATCTGGCACCGGGAATTTGAACTAGAGACTTCTAAAGATTGCATTTTCTGAAAAGACATTTGGCTTTATATAAGTCAGGATTCCCCAGTTCTTGGCAGATAAAAAGAAGCCACAAAAATCATAGTTTTCCATCCTCGGGGGAGAAAGTTGCCTTGCCTTTTTTATTTCTTCTTTTTATGTTGCCATTTTGAAAATGGAGTTATTTTGCCTTTAAGAAAAATACAGAAGGCAGAATTTTAGAAGTTTTACTCCCTTGAAATTTTTGACTTCTTCAACATACATATGTTTGATCTTCATTTCAACCATACTGATAGATAGAGGTGATATGATCTACAAATACCACGTACCAATTACATTTTGCAGTCCATTGTGTAATTTAAATAAACATAAATGAAAATTTCACATGTGGACAAACTGAATACTTTCTGTACATTTATCGCTACTTCAAATATTTAATATTAGAATCAGGTGACCTTTTTTTTTTTTAGAAGATTGTTAGAGTGTATCTGGGAGAAATCTCTGTTGTTTAAATTCAGA
Organism: Laticauda laticaudata; assembly: GCA_004320025.1. Taxonomy (NCBI): domain Eukaryota; kingdom Metazoa; phylum Chordata; class Lepidosauria; order Squamata; family Elapidae; genus Laticauda; species Laticauda laticaudata. The sequence goes on along the minus strand of BHFT01007824.1, from coordinate 119,035 downwards.
CATGAGTTTGATTTGGTCTTTGTTGTTGAAGTGTGTACATAGATCAAGAGAGCTCTCTGAACCCATCAGAGTGGTTATAGATATCTCTGAGTCTGGGAAGGGATTTAAAAAGATCACCAAACAATTGGACACAATTATTCTGCTGTCTGGAAGATCAAGTACAAGTGGAGAAGGTTCCAGACAATCAACAACTTGTCCAAGCAAGCAATCCCAACAAGTTGAAGCAGAGAGCAGAAAGAAAGATGTTGAAATACATTTCTAAGAACACCAGCATTTTATCATATGTCCTACAGGCAGCTCTCATCAATACTATTGTCAAATTGCAGGAATCTATCCTTAGAAGATGGACAAATTAGATCTACAAGGCAGGAGTGTCAGGATGAACCCTTTGCTAACCTTACAAATATCAGGTCAAGACCAAAGTTTGCTCATAAATATCTTAATAAAGAGTAGGACTTCTGGATGGACAAGACAAGAATAGAATTATTGGTATAGTACCAGAAGACTTCTTTGTCAAAGCCCAAAGTCTGCATTTCATCTGAACCTGATACCAGCTATAAGGCATGGTAGTAGAAATATTTTTGACTGGGGCTGCTTTATTGCATCAGGACTCAGGCAGCTCATAACCCACTGTGAGTTCTTCATTGTACCTTGACAAAATGTGAGACCATCTGTCATAAAATTGAATCTCAGCCCAAAGTGGATTTTGCAACATGACAATGACTCACAACATTTGAGTGACTCCACCAAAGAATTGCTGGGGGGAAATGGATTTTGGATTTTGGAATGGCCAAGACAAAACCCAGAATTAAATCTAAACCAAGTTGCTCTGAGGTGATTTTTTACAATCTGTAGATGCAAGAAAGCCCTCAAATATCATACAGCTGAAAAACGTCTGCATGGAGGTGTGGGAGTGGGGAATCCAGTGAGTATCAGAAACAGATAAATAGATAGACCAGGGGTGTCAAAATCAAGGCCTGCAGGCCAATCCGGCCTGCGAGGTGCTTAAATCTGGCCCACGGGATTGGCTTGGAAAAGCAAAGTATCACCCCGTGGTGCCTCAGATACCCAAAACGGGTACTTCAATGCCCATTTGCAGCCTGGACAACCTCCTGCACCCTGCCATTTTGGTCAGCAGGGTGCTGCAGGGGGCATCTGTCCTGTCTCCCCCTACCCCAGCAGCCTGCAGAGGAGAAATACAATGTTGATTTGGCTTTCAAAGGAATCCTGTTTGACAACCCTGAGATAAACAGTTATAAGAAGTATTTCCCTAAGACTGATTCTGCCAAAGGGACAATACCAGCTATCAGAGCAAGGGCTTACTTACTTTTTTCCACAGAACAGTTGTTAATTTTTTTATGGCATCAATGATTCAAAAGTCAATTTTCATAATTTTTTTCAATTACATCATTTTTACCTTTATATATGGTTTGAAATAAGATAAAAAGATTGATATGTCCACATATGCTTTTTTTTTAAAAAAAGACACGTCATGTACCTAGTTTTCTTAGGATTGCAGCTTCATTTCTGCTTTCCTGATTTATTACTAGATAGCTTCTTTTGTGTTTCAAGTGTTTTGTTTTTCTTGTTGCTTTGTAAGCTGTCATGGGAGCATACATTCTGAAGCTTCAGAGTAAAATGAATCATAAAGCAGCTCCTCCAATTGAAAAACCTCTTTTGTGTGCTTATATTTAAAGCTGAAGATTTTGTTCTATGGGGTAGAATTTTGAAACCCTTCTGGGCCTTTTCACAATGTACAGAGTAGAATGCAAATTGCCACCACATTATCCATCAGGGATAATGCCATCAAATTGCCATTTTATTAACCATCAGGGCTTTGGAATACAATGGTATAAGTTCTGTTAGTAAATAAACAATTCTATGGTACTTCAGCATATGAGACACTGTAGATGTTTTCTGACTGTCCCATTCCATAAAGGATATAATAAAGATGGCCAAAGGGTAGAGGAGGGAAATCAAAATGATTGGGGATTTGAATTCCTTTGTTGTAGCAATAGGCTACAATTTTTTGGACACCTTTGCTTTGTAATTTGAGGTGGAGACAGGCATGTCATAAAAAAGACCTCTCATTTAATAGATTGGCAGAAAATGGGAAAAAAAGAATAGGTATTGTGGAAAGCTGATGAAGTGATGACATGTTTAAGGTGTAATCTATTCTGCATAGTATGAAGAAAATAAATGGGAAGAATTTTTCCTCCTTCCTTTCATAACAGGGATTCAGGGATCATCCATTAAATCTGGCTGGAAGGAGATTTAAAGGAAACAAGACAAAAGGAAAATTGTCTTTCCATAGTGTATAATTACCTTGTGAAATTTATTATCACCAAACATAGCATTGGCCGCCCACCTAAATAGCTGTAAAAAGAGATTGGATGACAGGTCAATTAAGAGCTGTTCATCCCGAAAATTTAATGTCACCTCTATATTAGGAGCAGCAGGCATCTAGAAGTTACAGCAGGATAGTGTTAGGAATATAATAATAGTCCTGTTTATGAGCACACCAGAGGCATCTGGTTGGCCACCGAGAAATTAATTTCTACCTTAAGATACTGACTTTGCTTTTATCAATCAGGCTATTTTTATGCATTTATATCACAGTATATCATGTGGAAATGTTTATGGCTTGAAGGACTGCACCTTTAATTTCAGGCCCTGGCTGTAAAAATCTGGTTATAAATAAAATTGTTCAGGTTCTTGAATACAAAATTGCAGTCAGGGTTAGGGCTAGGTTGAAGGATTTTCAGTGGATCTGTGGGAGATGGACCCATTATTAAAGTGTGAAAAAATCAGGAACAGATAGTGGGCAATATTTCTGGTCCTTTTCTATTTACATGAGATTGGCACTCAGATGCATCTAAAATGATACATGTCATTTTCCCAAGCATATTAACAACGTATGTATGTTTCCTTCCCTATACATATAGATGCCTATGATTCTTTAAGGTAGTGGCTATAATAAAATAATTATCCCTTTTTGTATGTCATTACCATATAGCTAATAATGGTTGTTGGTGGCAACAAACTGAAGTAGAAACTCGGTAAGAGAGAGGTGCTATGTATAAGAGATTTTCAGAACTGGAAACTAAGATGGCACTTATTAAATTTATAGGCCAAGTGACACCCAAAAACTGGGTAACTCACAAAACACATTTTTAAAAATACAATCAGAAACTGAAATAAAGCATAAAAAGATAACAAGATGACAAAAACTGGACTGGAACTGAAATACACTTAACACAATCCATGGGAGCATCCCTCAACCCTCACTAAAGGCCTGGGTGAAAAGTCAGGTCTTCAAGCTCCTTCAAACCACCAGTAGGGTGGGGGGGCTACCCAAATTTCATGGGAAATGTTATTCCAGAGGGCAGGCGCTACTTCAGAGAAAGACTGCTTCCAGGATCCTGATAGGTGGCATTCCTTTAATTGAAGGAATGCAGAAAATTAGGCATATATGGGATATATGTGATCCCTCAAGTGATCCAGCCTTTTGCCATGAAGGGTTTTGCAGGTAACAACTAGGATCTCAAATTGCACCTGGAGCAGATTGGCAGCCAGTTCAGCTTGCGAAGCAGAGATATTACATGGGCATATTGAGGCATGCCCATCACTAGTATATCATTTTCCTGGCCACAGCTGCTATCAGCTGGCTGAGAATTGTAGGGCAGAAGGTGCCCCTCTTGTGAAGGAACAGGTGCATAACCTGAGGATTTTCCTTTATTTCAACATATCACTGGAGATAAACAAGGAGTATATTGAACCTAGCTGGGTTCAGACCCTAATAATTTATCAACTGGATTACTGTAATGATTCACTTTTTAAAAAATGTCCAAAGCTACAGTCATTATGGAATGCAGCTGATTAATCAATCTCAAAAGCAATATACAGTAGAACCTCTGGTCACGCCCATAATTTGTTCCATAACTTTGGAACCTGATTTAGTTGGGATTCGAACCTAATTTTGGAAATTTGGCGCTGACAAAAAAAATGGCATGGAAGAGGAAATTGGCAGTGAAAAAAAAATGTGGATTTTTTGGTCAGAACCCAATTTGGTGGTGTTCAGAAGTGTTTGTGACCAGAGGTTCTACTGTACTTCTTGCCTGTCAGATACCTGGCCAATTTAAGGACCTCAATACATAAAAAATAACAAATGGAATGGAGAATATAATAGGAATAAGAATTGAATTTATTTATTGGCCAAGTGTGATGATATCCAGCTAACTATTTAGATCAAAGTTACCTATTCCCCAACCTTTCCAGCTTTGCAGATGGGAGGGGGGGGAGGAGAGGGGATGATTTTGTATGAGCAACTGGCAAGTATGTGCATATAGCTCCATTTGCGCAAATGACATGAACTTGCGCCCACCACTCATGTAAATAGAGCTCGCTGCTCGTGCAAGCGAGGATATGTGTGTTTGTCCTCTGTTTCTGCAACCCAGTGGCAAACAACTCATGGCCCATTAGTGGGCCGGAGCCCAGAGCTTAGGGACTCCTGATTTAGATTACCTGGGAAAGTTCTACTTGGATTTATTTTGGAGGATTTGATTGATAGTCCAGAGTTTGTTTTTCTCAGGGGCAGTCCTGCAGCTTAATGAAAGTCTTCTTTGAGTGGTTCTCATGCCATCTTTTAAAAACATGGCTGTTCACTCAACTAGTACAGCAACCGTAAAAACTCAGTTGCTTGCTAGGTTTTCTGTTATTTTTCTTTCTTGCTTTTTTAAAATGAAGTTTGATAACATCTCTGGGTTTTTTTAAGCATGTATTTGCTTATCATATTTGTGTATTGTTCTCAGAGGCTGTCAAGAATGTTGTTGTGAGGAAACACAGCAAAACAGCCACATTAAAGATTGGCTTTAATGTTATCTTGTAAGCCATTCTGTTTGACTGGAAATACACCAGAGAAATTAAACAAGTAATAAAAGGAACAGGTAAAGCTATGGAAATGAGATTCCAGTGCCGGGGAATTCAAGAAATGGCTGAGAAGATGAGGGACAGAATTAGGGATGAATTTTTTCTCTGAGATCCCCAAATTTAGCTCCAAACACAGTTTTGAAAACTAATATATCCTGCTGTTCTGTGATGAAAAACGAAGGCTGTAATAATAAGCCCTAAAATGTAATTAACGTGGTTTTAAAATGACAACAGAACAGCTTCTTCAAGAGCCTCGTTTCTCAGCCTTATCTCCATAATTCTAATACCCATCCAACCTATCCAACCACACTGCAGATACAAAAGGTGTTTAGAGCGGCCTCTGTCCATTAATGTCTTTCTCATGCTTGACTGAATAATGGGTGATCGATTCCCTGCCATGCATAAGCAGGGAGTTTATTGGAATCATCCACCCAATCCACTCTTTGTTTGTTTTTGCCATTCAAAAATAATTCACTCAAACAAGCATGTCAAAACTCACTACTCACTACTCACTACTTGCACGTACTGGTAGTCCTTGACTTATGATCATAACTGAGCCCAAAATTTAAGTTGCTAAGCAACACCTTTGTTAAGCAAGTTTTGCCCCATTTTATGATCTTTCTTATCACAGTTAAGTTACTGGTAGTAATCTGATTGTTAAGTGAATCTGGTTTCCCCATTCACTTTGCTGGTCAGAAGGTCACAAAAGGGGATCCCATTACCCTGGGATAGAGTGGAATGGAATAGAATAGAACATGGAATGGATGGAATGGAGTGGAATGGAATAGAATAAGAAATAGAATAGAATAGAATGGAATAGAATAGAATAGAATAGAATTCCTTTATTGGCCAAGTGTGATTGAACACACAAGGAATTTATCTTGGTGCAAACGCTCTCAGTGTACATAAAAGAAATGATACATTTGTCAAGAGTCAAGAATCATAAGGTACAACACTTTATAATAGTCATAGGGTACAAGAAGCAATCAAATCATACAAGGAAAAATCAATAAAAATAGGATACGAACAACAAAGTTACAGTCATACATGGGAGGAGATGGGTGAAAGGAAGGATGGGAAAATTAACAGTAATACTATACTTCAACCATCATAAATATGAGCCAGTTGCCAAGTGTCTGAATTTTGACCATGTGATCATGGAGATGCTGCAATGGTCATGAGTTTGAAAAGCGGTCAGAAGTCCCTATTTTCAGAGCCGTTGAAACTTTGAACTGTCGCTAAATGAACTGGTATGTCGAGGACTACCCATAAAGGCCAGTTGCCAGGTGTTTGAATTTTGTGATCATGGGGATGCTTCAACGGTCATAAGTGTGAAAAATTGGTTATAAGTTAATTTTTTGCAGTGCTGTTGTAACTTTGAACAGTCAATAAATGGTTTTAACCTGAGGATTACCTGTAATTGCATTAGTTCAGCCGTTTGAAGGATGACATCTTCTACTCCCTGGAAGCAAAAAAAAAAAAAAAAGAAGCTCTCTGTTGGACAGACAGAATTGTGATCCATTTCCTAGTGATGTTGTTCTCCAGTGCATGTTTCTTCTTTTTTTAGAGCAGACAAGATAACATTTGAAAACCCAGCACCTCGTGAAGTAAATAACATTCCCAACCATCGAGAGCTAATTAAGCCAGAGACTCAGAACAATCAGCGGAACAGAGAAGTCTGCAAGACGGAAGAGAAGACATGTTTAGAAGCAGAAAAATATGGGTTTCAGAAAGTCGGGCGCGATAGGCCCTTAACAAAAATCAACAGTGTAAAACTGAATTCCTACGGGTCCGAGTATGGAACTTTGCCAGCCGGTACACTTTCATCAGGCCATTACAGGCCAGTTCATTTAAATGGGTCAGAGAAAGCCATGAACCTCATTCTGGGAGATTCCAGCGATGGGATCCATCACAACGCCATGCATTCACATATAGAATCTGAACGTGTCATCCAAAGAACTAATTCGATGTTACAGTTGGAGCAGTGGATTAAAATACAGAGAGGGAAAGGACAAGATGAAGAAACAAGAGGGTGAGTAATTTCAAAATTCATGAATATCTGAAGTCTTAATGTATGTGATGATTCATTTTTTGTTCTGTAGAATATTAATTGGATTTGGAAAGGTTCTTGAACGTGTTGCACAATATTTCAAACAGGTGGTGAGACGCTAGCTGAAAGTATAAAGAAATGATTTATAATTCTTCTTATTCCAAATATCTGTGTCTAGGAAAAGTATTATTCATGAAGAAAGGGTTATCTTAGCTAGAAAGATCTCTTCCTTATTTATTTTTTGTCCAGCCCAGCTTCCTAGATTTTCTTTTCTTTTTTTAAGGATTAGACAGAATTGATAACTTTGACTCCCGAATTAAAGTTTTTAATTCCATTTTTCTAGCAGTTACTACATCACTAGATCTCCATGATCTTGGGTAAAAAATTTCCTACTGTTACTGATGGTGATAGATTTAAATTAGAATTTTCGCCAAGAAAACCATGTGCTCCCATTTATTATTTATTTGTAACACATTTCATATATAAGATTGGGCAGCTAACAATTAAAACAAAATAAAAAGTAAAAATACAACCAATAATTAAAAAACATAAATAACTTAACACAGCATAAAACAGCAGCTGAGAACCATCACAGCATTTTACAATCAATATAAGCATGATATAGGCTCTCCCGCACAATCAGGGCCCAGTCTTAATGGCAAAGATGTATTTTTAAGAGCTTTGTAACCACCTACATCTTCAATTGGTTTATGTTAACTATATAATTTTGTTACAGTCAACTAAAAGTGCAATTATTTTTCTAAACCAGGGTTCCCCAAACTTGGCAACATTAAGACTTGTGGATTTTGACTCCCAGAATTCTGGTAGTTGAACTCCACAAGTCTTAAAGTTGCCAAGTTTTGAGACCTCTGGTCTAAAACATAAATAGAATTTCTTGAACTTTGTGACAGAAAATGCTAACATTAATATACCTTTGAAGTCTATTTGGAACATGAATCCAATGCAGTAGAATATTTCTGAATTATTATTGGTATTTATGCATAATGCAAGGCATTTTAAAGTAAATCCTAGCAGCTTTAATATAACTGTTACTGACTGAATGATCTAGGGAATAATTTAAACAGAATGTTACAAAATTAACATTTCTCCTATGCTCTTGGTTTTTGTTGTATTTACAGAAAGAAACACATAGAAACATGAAAATACATGTTTTTAATAAAGACTTTTAAAATGTGTCCCTGATGACTAAGGGAGTTAAGACAAGAATATTTTGTTCTGCATGACAAGAGATAGAATTTTTAGGAGACCTTAGCAATACCCAGTTCTGCTTGTTCCATTTTAGTACAAAATATTATGTTCCAGTAATTAAGTTAAAGTGACACTTTGATAAAATAACTACAAAAATGTGAATTAATTTAAATCAATGAGGTTTCAAATAATAGTATGGCAGAAATGCAGATCTTTCAGGAAGGTAGGAATAGCAGTGATTGGGGATTTTAATCACTGGGAAACTAAACTTTTTCAGGCATGGAGTCTTCAGAAAGTTTTCAGTTTCCTTGCTGATAGGAAAGGACAAGACGATTTTTTTCCCTTAATCCTATTGACCAAAGTCAATTCAGAAGGAACTTTGAAGATTGAGTACAGTCAATAATCCCAGAGGTGCTTTTTGAAGAGGCAGTTGGACTTAACAACAGCACTTAGTAATAGCACTTAGACTTATATGCCACTTTATAGTACTTTAGAGCCCACTCTAAGCAGTTTACAGAGTCAGTCTATTGCCCCCAACAATTTGGGTCCTCATTTTACCCACCTCCAAAGGATGGAAGGCTGAGTCAACCTTGAGCCCGGTGAGATTCGAACTGCAAAATTGCAGGCAACTGGCTGCAGCAGAAGTAGCTTGCAGTACAGCACTCTAACAACTGCGCCACCGAGGCTCTATAACAACAGAAGCAGATTTTTGGATGAGAAGCAAAACGTCTTCAAGGAAAAAACAAAGAAAGTTCAGTTGCCTCTTGAAAAAGCAGCTTTTGGGACAACCTTGACCTGGATGACTGAGAATCTCCATAGATCATGGGTGTCAAACTCAAATGACATTTTCCCATTTACGGAGCTGGGGTGGGTGTGGCCTGCGTGTGATGCATCCGGCCAGTAGGCTGCCAGTTCGACACCTCTACCATAATCAAGCCTGTCCCTTGGATTTTAAGGAAGCCAACTTTAACAAAGCCAGAGCAGAAGTTTTAATAAACTGAGAGCAATGATACCTTAATATTGTAACAAGCCCAGAGTTACCCTGTGGTAAGATGGGTGGTAGATAGATAGATAGATAGATAGATAGATAGATAGATAGATAGATAGATAGATAGATAGATAGATGGATGGATGGATGGATGGATGGATGG